>VDFB02275566.1:81921-124652 GCA_007258455.2 Sequoia sempervirens
TTCTTTATCATCTCCATATCTATTTCTCGTACTTTATCATCTATTTTTTCCCATCAAAACCAACTAGCTAGGATATTAGTTATTTTTTGAGTAGTTTGTATTGTGTTTACTATTTTCTGACCGTATGGATGCTAACGCACCCAAGAGATACCAATGTGTTCTGTTATTGTCTCAAAACCATGCTACTATCCTCAGATAGAGAGTTGTATCGAATATAGAAACCAACTCACCTAGCCCAAACCTAAGTTTAGGTTCTATAGGGTGGTAGAATTATGTTATAGTGCTCATCATTCTCGATCCTTACGCTGAGACATCTTTTAGAGTGAGGTAAGTTGGGGCATCCCTCTGCTCTCAACTCTCCATGACCTGGAGCCTTGATGTGGTTGGTCGCCCTCTCTTACATTTTTGGTGAACCCAATGTGAACCATTCTAGTTCCATTTTGTAGTGTTGAAGGCTCCTTTCCTTGTATTCTAGGAGTATTGTAGGTGTGAGCATTGTGGGTCCTTTCACCTTGCAACCCAACCTGCGACCACTAGTAGGCGTAGTTGGAAGGTTTCATAAGTGTTGCATCATGAAACCTCAATTGAGTCACTATCCTATCTTATAACCTTTGGGGGAATTTGTGATAGTATCATTTAGCATGTGTGATGGCCTCTTTTCTACATCTTCCTATCCCCTCTACGTAGCCTGTGAGTAGTAGAATAGGTATAACCTTCACCTCACAGGACCTACCAATGGGATCTAATAGAGAACCATCTCCTCTTTATATCCATGTGTGAATCAATGAAAACAGTGTAGTAGGTGTTCTTGTTGACCCCATGTCTCAGGTGAATATCATAAATGAGGAGATCATGTTGATTAAATTCCTCCATAAAGATGGGTATGACACACCTGTAAGCACCATCCGTACAAATAATGAAATTTCCATACCTCCCCTAGGTTTTTATCTTTTTGTAAGTCCTTATCGGGACTAAATCTATAAACATGCTATTTGACATAATCCTGAGGTATGAACTCTTCAAAGTGAAGTTGGGTGTCCCCTCGCTAGTAGCTATGAACATAGTTCCCTCAGTTATGCATAAATGTTTGAAGTTCATTCATGAGGGTTTTGTGTATGTGATCCATGACATTGGTTATAGACCACTAGTTGTGCATGAAAATTATTCTTTTGATCACTCTTTTCCTACACCCATTGGTCCTCTTTAGCCTAGAAAGGACCTCTTATACCAGACATATCAAAAGTACAAGAAAGGGCACTTAATGCCTAGAGTGAGGTACCCTCCATCACCTTATGTTGTTTCACATAGGGCTTGTTTGAAAGTTGATAATGATGTTGCCAAGGCCCGTAGAATAGAAGAAGATAAGCCCTCTCAGGGTCCCTCTTCTTCCTCTTCCATTTTCTAGCCTTACGCTTCCTCTCATCCTACTATGGCACCATTAGATTTTGCTTTGCATTTGTGAGAGAATCCTATGGTGCCTGCTTGGTGAAAGCCCAAGCATCCCCATTCAAACTTCTTGTGTTCCCCACAAAGCCTAGGCCCATTTGGTATGGGAGGAGAAAGGGTCCCCATGGAGAATCCTTTATGCCCCAACCTCCATGACCTCCCACCGCTTCTACTCCCAAAGTAGTAAACGGGAAGAGGCTTGCTACCGAGGCATTAAATCTGAATGCCCTTATTTTTTCTCAATCTACTCCTCCTGATCCAATTTAGGATTATGTCCCTTTTCTAGAAACTGCTGTAGTGGACACTCCTATGGATAAGCAGGAGCCTTCCATCCCTTCATAGCTCTTGACCTCTAGCTCAAAGAGTTGTAGAAACTGCCTTGCACATGAGCACAAGCATCAGCAAAAGGCTCTCATGGTTGAGCAGGCTGCTTTGTAGAAGAAGGAAGAGGAGATGATCACCCCTACTTTAGGGCTTCTTGTTATATCTTCCTCTCTCCTCTCCTATGTTTTTCGTTCAATCTACGTGTGTCTTGCTTCCACCTCCCACTGTGAGTGTGAATGCACGTGACCCCAAAAAGGTGTAGGTGTTTATTGCTCCTTCGATCAAGCCGCCCTTGTTGATGTCCCTACTAGACATCTTGCCATTCCCTAAACCCATGGATATGTCAAATACTTTGGTGGTATCTTCACAGTTTTCTCCTCCTCCTCATCTTGCTCTGCACCTCTTGCCTCATCTATGGGGAATTCACATCCCCCTACAAAGCATAAGCTAGAGGATGGCCCTTCCAACAATGGAAGGTGTCAGAGGAGCCCACCTTCTCCAAAGGGTGGTCTTGTGCTAGCTTATTTTGTCATAGTAATAGAGCAAGTCTCACCTTCCCCTAATTTTTTTACCACTCTTGAGTCACTTGGTGATCCTAGCAATTAATCTCGAGTGCCACCCTCTCCATCTGTTGAGGTACGACATGACACTCCTATTAAGTGCATGTTTAACTCCTTATTGTGAGAGGGTCGAAAGTTCCTCCCCTTAATATTCCACCACTGTAGGCTCATCCCCCTTCCCCTTATAATGATCTAGATTGGGAAGTAGATGACATATTGGTCAATGGTTGTTAGGGGGAGGCCTCTTCTTTATCTATAGATTAGAGGTGTGTGTGTATTGTAATGTGTTCCCTGTAATTGGGATATGTGTTCCTAGATGACCCTTGTCACCCTTGTTGGTGCTTGGATACAGGAGTGATTTTTGTGTCGTGAACCTTCTATCTATATCATCATTCTTCCATGTTTGTGCTTGATTTTAGGAAAATTGGGGATGATGCAAAATGTTGGGGGAATTTAGGATTCCCTTCCATGTTGACCCAATTTTTAATTTTTACTGTCTTCTCGTGCATTCTTTACATGGTCTAATATAGTAGGTGGTTGATGACAATTCATTAATATACTATTACTATACCTATATATATATTCATGAGCAACTCTAACCTCAAAATATCAGATCACCCTTGTGCCCTTTGTTTGTGATGTCTTTTTCTCTTTTTACTTTTATTTTATCGTTCTCTCTTCTTTGCTTGACATGTGATGTTGTGGTGCATATGTGTTGTCCCTAATGTGTGTGATAACATCACCAAGGTAACATCTTGCTATGTCCCACGAGCCACAACATCACTTTTTCCATTCTTGTTTTTCTCTCCTTAGGTTGTCGCGTGCCTCTGCTTTCAACACAAACCACCCTAAGTGGGGGCTACCATGTCAACCTCAAAATTTTCAAAAAATGCATTCATTGCCAACGAATCTTTTCTCGAGAATCTTTGAAAACTTTTTCAAAAAATTGAATTTACGACTTGGACCCCTAGCGGAATGTGTTTCCTTCATCATGGCTTCATAAAGATAGAGCTTGAAAATTTTCCTCCAAGGAGGGGGAAACCTTTTCCTATGGGAGAAGCCCCAACCTTCCCCTTGCAAGGGGAAATTTTCTTCCTTTTGAATTCCTTGATGAAGTGAACATATTTTGAAGAGATTCCTTGATGATGAATTGATTTGAGAAAAAAAATCTTTGTTGCACTTTCTAACAGTGCATCCCTTGAGTGGACTTCTCTTTCATGTCAGGTTCCCAAGGGACCCCTTTAAAATATTTCTAAATTGTCGATGGTTTGTGTGACTGCCCACTTACTTTCCTATGTGGTATCTTTTTTTCGGACATGTTCTAGATTTGTGGGTAAACATGTTGCTTCGTAGGTCACTCATGAAACCACTATCTGACTTTGCGGAGTCCCCTTCTCTAGGTTTTCCTCCATGCAAGAGATCTTGGGGGATACCTCTTTGTAGGTCTACAAGCTTGTAAGGCACTTTCTTCTCTAGGCTTCCTTCATGTGAGAGATCTTGGGGGTTGCCTCCTTGCAAGTCTATGGGCCTGTAAGATGCTTATATCTCAGGGATTCCTTCACGTGAGAGATCTTGGGGATTGCCTCCTTGTAGGTCTATGGACCTATGAGATGCTTTCATCCTGTGGGATTTGTCCATCATTGGTCTGAGGGATTTTGGTATACTTTGTGTAGCTTCATAGTTCTGTGGGGCTATAGAGTCTTTTTGTTTGAAACTCCCCAAGGAGAGTACCTATGGAGTCCTTTGCCTATCCTGCACTTTTGAGCTTGTCATCTCGTGGTTTTCTTCCTTGATGGTTCAAGTAAAAATTTATAACCCTACTAACTCTTTGAGCTACTTTACTAAAGCACTCATCAGTATGCTCACTAAAGTGGGGGGGAAAAATGTATAGGAGAAAATTTTCACCCCTTATGCAAATTCCCCTTTCAAACACTCTCACCTTATAAAATAAAATTCAAAAGAAAAATTCCACATCACCCTCCTTCCTTCTATCCATTTGGAATCTGTCCTTTATGTCTGTGAGAGAATATTTTTTGGGGAAGCACATGCGACGCACAAACATTTGTGCAATGCACTACCATCCCTGACAGATTCTCATGTCTGAAGTTGGTAGCAATGTTACACTCCTGATTGGGGATGAATTGTAATATCCCTCTTTGACCAACCAACCAAAAAAATGCCTTATTCTTCCTCATTCCATTTTCTCTCTCTTGCAATCTTTGCATACATTCTCAAGCCATCTCTTAGCACTTCCAAGAATTCACTTCACTCTCAAGTAACACTTGAACACTCCATTGTAGCAGCAACACTCCATCAACTCCACATAGCAAGTGTGAAGCAATCCATAACAGCGTGGGCTTGGAGTCTTGTGAGACCTCCCTTCATCACATTTGTGGTTGTGGTGACCTTTCCAACTCCGTATTCTCCTCCATTGGCTAGTGAGATTTTGGGTGGAGGTGGTAACATTTCACTCCTCTCCTTTGTGATCTGATAGAGGTAGCATAATACTATTTGTAGTGTTTTTGTTCTCTCTTCTTTCCTTTATCGCATATTTCTACTTCATTGCTTTCTAGCTGTCCGCGAAGGTGGAAACACCAAAACGGGGGTCTGATTGAGGTAGGTCCCTATGCAGCCTCAACAATTCTCCCCTTCTTGTGTGTGTAGGTGAATGTATGTGTGGAGCTAGCTGGAAAATAAGAATTTTTGTGAGATTATATTCATCGGCCTAGCCTTTATTTATTTGCTTTATCATCTTCATCTCTATTTCTCATACTTTATCATTCTATTTTTCTTGTCAAAACCAACTAGCTAAACTGTTATTTAGTTTTTGAGTAGTTTGTATTGTGTTTACTATTTTCTAACCATATAGATGCTAGTGCACCTAAGAGATGCTAGAACGTCGTGCTATCATCTCAAAACCGTACTGCTATCCTTGGACATAGAGTTTTTTGAGACATAGTATTGACTACAAACCAACTCACCTAGCCCAAACCTAAGTTCAGGATCTATAGGGTGGTAGAAGTACATTATATTTTTCATCATTCTTGATCCTTACCCTAAGACATCTTTTAGAGTGAGGCAAGTTAGCGAAGCCATCCGCTCTCGGCTCTTTGTGACCTAGAGCCTTGATGCGGTTGGTCCCCCTCTCTTACACAAAGTTGTCTTCCACATCATCAAGATCTCCTCCATCTGATTTTTCAACCTTTTCTGATTTTCTAGCCTTGAAAGCAGTCACCACTTTTGTACCATTTTTCAAACCAAGTTTTCTCATTTCAAATAAAGTTAGTGTGCCAAAAAAAGGATCTCTAGTGTAAGTATAAAAATTTTCAACTTCCTCAGCAAATACCTTTTCACTATAAGAATCAGGAAGAGATCTAAGAACTTTATTTACTACTCTAGGTTTTTGACTTGTGCATCAATACCTATCATTGCACTTACTAGCTCATCAACCCTCTGCATATAACTTGTAATTGTCTCATCTCCATAAATTTGTAGGGTCTCAAATTGTTCCTTCAGATTCTGCAACTTTTCTTGTTTAACCTTATCATATCCTTCATAAATTATTTCTAGATTATCCCAAACTTCTTTAATAGTTTTAAGATTCATAGCTTTTATTAATTCAAAATTTGAAAGACTGTTCACAAGAGTAAACCTTGTCTTACCATTTATTTCATGGGCCTTGATCTCATCACTTGTGCTCAGACCATTCAGAGGTGCAATATATTGACTCTTTATTTCATTTTCAATCTCAAATCCAAAGGATGCCAAATATCCTTCCATCTTTGTCTTCCAGAATGCATAGTTTGTGCCATCAAACTTAGGACTCTCTATGTTGTTTTCCATTCTAGATCTACCTCAAGCAATTAAGCTTTTCTCCAAGGAACCTTGCTCTGATACCAATTGTTAAATGAATAAGAAAACTAAGAGGGGGTGAATTAGTTATACCAAATTAAAACATCAAAACCCTCAACAATAATCAGATCCACATGCTTTCATTAAACCCTTAATATGTTATAATATTTAAACATGAAAAGAAGATAATAGAAACTAAAACAACCAACACCATACACAAGAGAACAATAAATTCACATGGAAAACTAGATGATGGAAAAACCACAATGAGGATTAGCTCACAATATAAGTAATTTCAAAATTGGTACAAAGGTTCACTGCTAGAATAGGACACATTATCCAAAAGGGCTCATAGCCTCGGCTCACTACCACAAAAAGAAAAGAAGATAGAAGAGAAATGTTACATAGAGAAAAAATTCTCAATGCAACAAAAAAACCATCACAATAGCTCCAATACCATTGTAGTATTGTTTGAATGATTGCAGACACCTTCAACTCACTCAATTTAGAAGTCCAACACTTTTAAGTTCGCATTGCTTTGCTCAAAATCACACTCTACCCTTCAAACATTTACATCACTTGCATCACATACCTCTATCCTTTCTATCTTATCAACCCTCAACATATCAACTCATACTTATATTGTCCTCAACCTTGAAAAATTTCTCCTAGGTCAGTTATAGACACTTCACAACTTGCAATTTCAAATTAGGTTGGCACTAAACATTCCCATGGTGGATAGGAATGAAAAGCACACCCAAAAAAACTTAATTGGGACCCAAATAAATTCTCTCATGCCATAATATGCCTTCATTAACACTTGAACATCTTCAAATGTAGTGTAAACATTAGGTCGATCATCACCCATGTAAACACATTAAATATTTGAATTACATGCTTGCTTTGAACAATCCAAAAATTTTAGACAAAAAAATTCACTTGAACATGATCCAAGAACATATTGGAAACCAAAAAACTCCTTTACAACAAATCACACCTTTAGAATGTACACAACTAGTACACTCAGACTACACTGGAAAACACTACACTTCTACAATCCAACTTATAGAGTACCAAACCAAAAATATTCTTGACACAAGAAAGAGAAAAACATCATCAACTATCCTTCAGAACCACATGTCTTGAAAATAAAATGTGGAGAAATACAGTGCATATACATTTCTCCTAGACATCTTTGTACACAACATCGTAAATCTAGTTCACACACTAGTGAAAATAACTTCCTTTGACCATTGATCCAGAAGCCAAAATTATATATATAAAAACTATAAAAATCTCTAACCAACATATCCAAACCACAAATTCATATTTTCAGCTTAGAAGAAATGTAAAGCAAAACCATAACAGCTCTGCAAACTAGAACACCTTTGTTGACACCTTATTTCCTTATTTTATCATTTTTCTTAGTAACCTGGATATTTGAACCATAAATATAAGCTTATCAAAGCAACACTAAAGGTTAACATAAACAAATTAACTAATGAAAACATAATTCAACTAATCAAAGAAACAATCTCTTCTCAACCACTACACAACTATCATTAATGACAACGTAGGCTTGTTGACATCAATGACAACACCTTCATACTTGCAATAGATAAATGATCAAATTAGAAGCCATACTCAATTAAATTTGATTAACAACACTAAAAGAATCAATTCAAATCAATTAAATATATAATTAAAAAAAATGAATCTAACTAATGTGCAAACCTCCCAATCCCATTGTAGTTAAACTTGTAGTTTAGTGATGTGGAGTGCTCAAATTTTCCTAATCCATTATTGCAAAAGCTTGATTTGATGGTAATTGATTCAAAAATTGATGCAGAGTAGGTTGGATGGTATCAACACAATCTCAATTAAATAAACTTTGTAATTCAAGAGCCTTAACTTGGTGGTATTCACTCAAACCTTACTACTCTCCTAGTAGTACTTGAAACAAGGGTTTTTCCCTATAACTTTTTGAACAGACCCAACACCCAAAATTTGAACACCATTCAAGATACCCTTTTCTCCATTTGAAAAAATACCAATTTTTCAAATAGGGTTGCTTTGGAACAAAACCCTCAAATTTGGACTACTATGCTACAATTAGGCCTAATTAGGCTTGAACAACAAAGAACTAATATGATATCCTATCTCCTAACCACAAAAATTCACTCCAAGGCTTCTATCATGTCACATGGGGTTTGTAAAAACAATTTCCATCAACTAGAACAATCACCAAACAATTTTTCCACCAAACCCTAAATCTATCTAACTCTTAAGCTTAATACATGATGATATAAGGCTAGGGCAATGCCAAACTTGCCCCTAACTCCATCCCCTACTCCTGAAAAAAATAACAACATTAAAATCATCCTATCTACTTCCATTCCACTAATTCTCATACCTTTTCACTGATGGAATGGGCCAAAAACTAGTTTTTTGCAATCAAACCCTCCTTAACTAAGGTTTCTGGCTGTTTGAAGAAAAATTGCTATAACTCACTCAAACCTTTATAAAAATAGATGAAATCACTTGAAAATGAGATTTAATTCAGTCCATCATCAATTCCAATGCAACTTAGAACATTTTCATGTCGTACGAAATTACAAAATCCTTTGTAGTAGTAAGAAAGCAATGAAAACACATAAAATAGAGTATATTGTTATTGCTTGATCTCCAAAAACTTCTCCAAGAGATTTCCTCAGCCATCCCAAGGCATATTTAAACATGTATAAACAAAAACAACTATTTCCAACTACTTTTTGAATGCCAATGGTTCAACTTCCTTTACACACAAAAATGCAAAAGTTGCTTGTGCAACTTTGCAACTTTTTGCAACAAATGGCATCTTCCTACAAACCTGACCCCACATAACCAAAACCAAAACACAACATCAAACATGATTTGAATAGACCTTATTACAAAAAAAGTTGACTGAACCACACAAAAACTAACATTTGACCCCTTTTTACAAAAAGACCCAAGTGCCCCTACACCATACTCCTAGGGAAAACAAAATCTCAAGTTCCACTTGAGAGAAAATCTTCAACTACTACACCATGATTTTTTATGTCTTCCTCTATCATCCAAGTGGCATCCTCCATAGGAAGGCCTTTCTACTTCACAAAATACTGATAATACACTTTGTGCCTTGTCCTTTTGGCTTCTTTGGTATCCAAAATGCACTCTAGCTTCAATGGTTGACTTGGTGGAAAATATTTGATCCAATCTTCATCTGGAACCTTTGATGTACTTGCATCTTTAACTACAAATCCCAACCCCTTTAAAAGGGTATAGGTCAAAAACATTAAAAATGGGAGAGATAGCAACTCCAGGAGGGAGTTCTATCTTATATGCATTTGCTCCAAATTTATGGACCAACCTACATGGCCCTATCTTCTTCATTCGCAACTTTGAATACTTTCCCTTAGGAAGTATTTCCTTCCTAAAATGAGCTAAGACTAGATCTCCAACTTTGAAGTGAACTTCTCTCCTTTTCTTATCAGCATCATGCTTGTATTTGTCCACACTCTTTTGGAGATTATCCCTAACCTGATGGTGTATTTCTTTTATGGCCACTACAAACTCTTCTCCTTCAGCACTCCTCTACATTCCACTCAAATCCCTCAGTTCAAACACCCCTCTAGGCTGTGATCCATACACAATTTCAAAAGGTATTTTACCAACACTCCTATTCATAGAATCATTATATGCAAACTCATCTTGGGGTAGGATTAGATCCCATTGTGTTGGATGTTCCTTTTTTCAAGCATCTAAGGAGATTTCCAAGGCTTCTATTTACTACTTTAGTCTTCACATCCGTTTGGGGATGATAGGCAAAGCTAAAACTCAAATTGGTGCCTAGTTTCTTCCAAATGGTTCTCCAAAAGTGACCCACAAATTTATTATCCCTATTTGAAACAATGGTTAATGGCAGTCCATGGATCTTGACCACCTCCTTGAAAAAAAATCCTACAATGTATGAGGCATCATTTGTACTTTTACATGGTATAAAATGTGCCATTTTACTAAACTGGTCCACCACAACAAATAGTGAATCAAAGCCTCTTTGGTTTCTAGCCAACCCCATCACAAAATCCATGTTGATGGACTCCCAAGGTCTATTTGGGATTGGAAATGGTTGATAAAGACCTATATTTCTACTCAACCCTTGGCCCTTTGACAAACAACACACCATTCTACAATTTTTCTCACATCACTTTGCATCTTTGGACAATAATAGTACCTTCTTACCTATTCCAAAGTCTTGTCCATAGCAAAGTGACCTGCCAAGCTACCACCATGCTTCTCCTTTAAAGAGTAAAAATTCTTGAATCAAGAAATAAAAATTCTCTTCATGAAAAGTTACATTGAATTGACTACAAGAAGCATAAATTTCTTTGAAATCATCATCCTCTACATACATACCTTTCAAAGCATCAATCCCTACACTTTACAATTGAACTTCTTGGACCAACAATGTTCTCCTACTCAAAACATCCACCACCTTGTTTAATTGCCCCTTATGTTTTATGGTGAAGGTGAAACTCTTGTAAGGAAAGCTAAGGTGTGGAAACAACTCTCCTAACATCAAAACCTAAGGGAAGAATGCAAATGTACTTTACAATTTTACAATTACATTCCAATTAAGATGCACTTGGAAGAGATAACAGAAACAAAGAATTAGAAAAACACGTATGAACACCAGATTTACGTGGGAAAACCCTTACGGGAGAAAAACCCACCACACCAAGAGAAGTCAATTTGTATTACAACAATAAAGATTACATACAGAGATTGGACTTATCTTCCTGATGTCATTTTACAACAGCATTCACTATGATCAACCTTGCTATAGAAAATTCACATTACAATTCTTATTGAATTGAATTCACACTGATCATACACCGAACTGTTCATCCAACTATTGATCAAACCAACCGAACCTTCAAGCATTTGCAACTACAAAATGTATCCATGTCATTCCCTATCTGTCAAACTTCCTCACAGAACTGCCACAATAGACTATCTTCCAACAGTTCCCATTCGGCTTCTCTGATTGGTCAAATACAAGCCACATAGGATAGTCTTCACTCGATCAAAATAATTTGAACTTTTTTTGCATGTATGTGAGACACTAACCATGTATCCCTGATGCCAAAATTCCAACATTCGATATTGCCAAGGGTCCACACTATCGACAAGATGTTACACTGAGTTCAGAAGGCTATCGCTAAAACTTCACCATGTCGCCAAGACCTCATGCCAAAGTTCTTCACATGTATCGCTATTGCCAAGACTTATCACTTTCAGTGAAACATCATAGCATAGCTTCAAAGTCACATAGATGTGAGTGTTCTCATTGGCAAGGCTATCATCTTTCATTGAGGGATCATAACGAGTCATTAGTGTTATACCGAAATGTTCATCAGTCGGCAGGACAAACCTACTATTGCTAAGATGTTACTTCAAAGCCTTCAAGTCACACTATAATGTTCCACTATTGGTGAGAGAATCAACCTTCGGTAAGACTTCTTATTGAGGTTTCCACGTTACCCCGATGAGCATCATTCGCTAGAAGTCATATCGAACTCATCACACAACATCGGTGAGACAAATGTATTTCGCCAAGAGTTCATAGTGAAACCTTCCGTTACCCCGAAGACTCCAAGTGGATGCTTATCAGCAAGACTTCCCTTGTTGGTATGAGACATACCAAACAACCAAGTCTCTACCTAAAACCACTTGTCGTCCAGAGTCTCCCCAATATCCGATAAGAGTGGCCTGTCAGCCAGAGATCTGCTCGGGCAGTAAGAGATAGAAATATCACAGTGACCAACATGTCACAGTGATAGACTCCTTCAGCAAGACTGAAGAAAGGTTTCAACTACTAGTTGGCCAGACATGATGGATGTCACACCGACTTGGCTCTAATAGAGGTTTCATCCTGTGGGATTGAGGCACATATTTCTAACAATCTCCCACTTGATGAAGATCACACAGGCACCTCCAGAGCACAATGAAAACTACTGAGAAACATGGGAACTAAGGCCCATTGAATTGGCACACCACCTAAACTTGTTTGTGCTCACTGGCTTCATCAATGTATTTGTAACATTCTCCAGAGTATCAACTTTTTCTAAATTGACCTTTCCATCCTCCACCATATCTCGTACAAAATGATACTGTACATGTATATCTTTTGTCCTGGCATGGAAAGTAGGATTCTTTTCTAGACAAATTGCACTCTGACTATCATAGAAAATAGTTATTTTCCCTGCATCAAAACCAATGTTAGAACACAATTTTTTTAGCCAAACTACTTCTTTACAAGAATGTGTAGCTACCATGTATTCAACCTCTATAGTGGACAAAGAGACTACAGCCTGCCACTTACTCATCCAACTCACTGCACCACCATTCATCATGAAAATGTATCCACTGGTGGATCTCCTGCTATCAATGTCCCATGCCAAAGTAGAATCCACATAACCTCGAATATTGAGAGTCCTCTGTGATTCAACCAAGTTCCCATGGTAAAACAAAATCATATTCTGAAGTCCCCTTCAAATATCTAAAAACTCTCTTCATAGCATCCCAATGCGTTCTTCCAGGATTAGCCATAAACTGACTAAGTACTCCCACTATTTGGGCAATGTCTGGCCTTGTACAGACCATTGCATACATAAGACTTCCAACCGCACTAGCATAGGGTACACTGGTCATGTCCTCCATCTCAATAGGAGATTTTGGAAAATCTTCAACAGATAGCTTCGTTCCCTGCAAGATTGGAACAACTAGCTGCTTGCAATCATTCATGCAAAATCTCTCTAGAATAGTCTTGATATACTTACTCTGATTAAGCCAAAGTTTTCTTTTAGTCATGTCCCGGGTTATCTCCATCCCTAGAATATACCTAGTTGCACCAAGATCTTTCATTTGGAACTTAGCAGACAACTGACACTTAAGATCAGAAATCATCAACTTACTATTGTCTATGAAAACATAGAGAGCAATAATAAGCACTCAATCACTTTCAGCTTTATAATAGACACAATGATCAGATTTTGATCTCACAAAACCCAAGGACAATACAAAAGTATCAAACTTTTGGTACCACATTCTAGGAGATTTTAACCCATACAAAGACTTTTTTAACTTACAAACCAGTTTCTCTTTACCTTTCTCCACAAAGTGCTCAGGTTGGGACATATAAATTTCTTCTTCAAGATCACCATGAAGAAATGTTGTCTTCACATCCATCTATTCGATCTCTAAGTCATATGTAGCTACAAGTGAAAAAAGAAATCTGATAGATGTCAGCTTAGCTATAGGAGAAAAAATCTCCCCATAATCAATTCCCTCTACTTGGGAATAACCTTTCACAACCAACCTTGCCTTGTACTTTTCCACACTGCTATCTAGACCAATCTTCTACTTAAATACCCATTTGCAACCCACAACTTTTTTTCCTTCAAGCAGGGGCAGCAAACTCCAGGAATCATTTTTCTCTAATGATGCCATTTCTTCATTCATGGTTTCCAACCAAGAGTTTGAATCAAAAATTTTAAATGCCTCTTTTATAGTCCTAGGCTCATTAGTGCTAGAAATCAAAGCATAGGCACAAGTAGAATCTATCAAGAGAACCCATACCTACTAGGTTGCTTTCTTTCACGAGTTGACCTCCTCACTGGCTCAGGCTGAGGTTTTTCTTCTTCTTTAGAACTTCTAGAACTACTTGAGATCTCCTCAGTTTTAGGTACATCTTGAATTTTTAATTCCTCTTTCTCTGGTGTAGGAGGAATTACAAATACATCCTTATTGTTTTCATACTTTGTCTCTAACTGCAAATCCAAGGTAGAAGGCTTCAGCTCATGAAAGATTACACTTCTACTGTAGAGAACCTTCTCTGTATCAGGAATCCAAAGCTTGTATCCTTTTATGCCAGCATTATAGCCAATAAAAGTACATTTGACAGCCTTGTTCTCCAACTTAGATCTTTTCTCATTTGGCACATATGCATATGCCTCATAGCCAAAAACATGAATGTGTCTCAGAGAGAGATTCTTACCAGACCACACTTCCAAAGGTGTTTTCTCAACAAGAGTAGAGTTTGGAGAATGATTTATCAAATAACATGCAGTAGCAACAACCTCAGCCCATAACTTCTCCTCCAAGCCAAGACTACTCAGCATACTTCATGCTCTCTCCATCACTGTCCTATTGAGCCTTTCTGCAACTCCATTTTGCTATGGAGTATAAGGTGTAGTCTTATGTCTTTTAATCCCATGGTCTTTGCAATTCCTCTCGAATTCATCAAAACAAAATTCACCACCATTATCAGTCCTTAAACATTTGATTTTTCTTCTAGTATGATTTTCTACAAGGTTCTTAAATTCCTTAAATTGACTGAACATTTCTGATTTACTTTTCAAAAAATAAACAAATGCTCTTCTTGAATAATCATCAATAAACGATACATAGTACCTTGACTTAGACAAAAAGGAACATTCACTGGACCAAATACATTAGAATGAATATAATCTAGCAAACCAGAAGATTTATGAGGACTGGAATAAAAACAAACACGGTGCTATTTTCCATATATACAATGCTCACAAAATTGAAATTCAAGGTTACAATCATCAATACCCTCAACCAGGTTTTTATTCTTCAAGGTTTTTAAACCTTTCTCTCTAATGTGGCCAAGCCTATGATGCCAGAGCATAGTCTTTTCTACTGGAAGTTTAACTTCCATAGAATTTACACAATTAGGAACATTTCCCTCTTTTCCTCCATGAGTAGCTTTCTATGACTTTACAGAGACACTATTACATTGAAGAACATGTGCATCCAGCTTGTACAAGGTACCAATACAAGCACCCCTTGCTAGCACCATTGAGCCTCTAGCCATCTTGCAGCCATTTCTAGAGAATGTGACTTGCACTCCAATATCATTTAGCTTATTGACAGACAATAAATTTTGAGCTAGACTTGGTATATGCATAACATCCTTGATCCCCTTCACTCTGCCATCAGGGAATTGGATTCTAACTCTTCCATGACCAACTATCTCCAAAGATGAATCACTTGCCAAGTACACCTTTCCACCATCGTATTCTTCATACTTCGTGAACCAGTCTCTATGAGATGTCATGTGAAAAGATGCTCCAGAATCAATCATCCAGACATCATTTGATGCCTATGTAGCCAAGGCTGTAATGAAGGCATCTGCATCACTCTAGGAAGAATCATTATCAGAAAAGCTCTTCTTCTTCTTCTTTTTCTCCTCTTTACAATCCTTTCGAACATGAATAGGCTGCCCATGATTCCAACATTTCACCTTGGAATTCTTGCAAGGAGACTTTGATCTCCCCTCTAATTTCAATTTCAATTTCTTGTCCTTCTTCTTGCCTTTTTGTTTTGATTGTCCTCTAACAACAAGGGCCTCCTTCGCCATCTTAGAAGATTTCCTTCTCATCTCTTTTGATAACAAAGAAGCAACAATATCTTCCATCTTGAAATTCGATGTTGCACTCCCAATGGCCATCACCGGGTGATCCCAAGAGTCTGGAAAAAAACACAATAAAAGCATACAATGATCCTCTTCATCAATCTTTACACCAAAAAATGTTAAATGTGCAATCAACACATTGAATGTGTTCAAATGATCAGCTATAGACCCTCCTTCCTGCATTCTCAAAGAGTACAGTTTCTTCCTCAGGAATAGTTTATTCACCAAGGACTTCCCCTAATAAATAGATGCCAGTTTCTTCCACAAGGAAGATGCAATTTTCTCTTCATGCACATTCAGAAGAATGAAGTCTACCAAACAGAGCCTTATCATCCCCTTAGACTTTCTATCTAAAAGGTCCCAATCTTCTTGCTTCATGCCTATAGGTTTCGTTCCAAACACAGCAAGCCATAGATCACAGTCAACCAATAGATCTTCCATTTTGAGTTTCCACAACTCAAAATTGCTGCCATTGAATTTCTCTATTTCAATCTTTCTTGACGTGCTAGCCATCTCAATCTGCAATTAGAATTACTAGAAAATTTCTACAAGACTCCCATTGAACAAAATTGGCACAAAAAACCCAACATACCCACAAGGATAACACAACTGACCAGGCTTTGATACCACTTGTTAGGAAAGCTAAGGTGTGGAAACAACTCTCCTAATGTCAAAACCTTAAGGAAGAATGTAGATGTACTTTAAAATTTTACAATTATAGTCTAATTAAGATGCACTTGAAAGAGATAATAGAAACAAAGAATTAGACAAACACATATGAACACCATATTTATGTGGGAAAACCCTTACGGGAGAAAAACCCACCACACCAAGAGAAGTCACTTTGTATTACAACAATAATGATTACATACAAAGATCAAACTTATCTTCTTGATGTCAGTTTACAACAACATTCACTATGATCAACCTTGCTATAGAATATTCACATTACAATTCTTAATAAATTGAATTCACATTGATCATACACCGAACTGCTCATCCTACTGTTGATCGAACCAACCGAACCTTCAAGCATCTGCAACTACAAAATGTACCCATGTCATTCCTTGTCTATCAAACTTCCTCATAGAACTGCCACAACAGAATGTATTCCAATAGTTCCCATTCGGCTTCTCTGATTGGTTGAATACAAGCCACATAGGATAGTCTTCACTTGGTCAAAAGTATTCAACCTTTGTTTGCATGTCGATGAGACACTAATCATGTCTCCCCGACGCCACAATGCCAACATTCGATATCGCTAAGGGTCCACATAATCGACAAGATGTTACATCAAGCTCAGAAGGCTATCGCTAAAACTTTTCCATGTCGCCAAGACCTCATGCTGAAGTTCTTCACATGTATCATTATCACTGAGACTTATCACTTTCAATGAAACATCATACTAAAGCTTCAAAATCACATAGATGTGAGTGTTCTCATTGGCAAGACTATCATCTTTCACTGAGAGATCATATCGAGCCATTATTATTATACCAAAATGTTCATCAGTTGGCAGGATAGACCTACTATCGTTGAGAAATTACTCTGAAGCCTTCAAGTCACACCGCAATGTTCCACTGTCAGTGAGAGAATCAACCTTCGGCAAGACTTCTTACCAAGGCTTCCACGTTACCCCGATGAGCATCATTCGCTAGATGTCATATCGAACTCATCACACAACATCGGTGAGACAAATGTATGTCACCAAGAGTTCATAGAGAAAGCTTCTATTACCCCGAAGACTCCAAGTGGATGCTTAATGGTAAGACTTCCCTTGTCAGTATGAGACATACTGAACAACCAAGTCTCTACTTGAAACTACTTGTCGCACAGAGTCTCCCCGATATCCAATAAGAGTGGCCTATCGGCCAGAGATCTGCTTGGGCAGTAAGAGATAGAAATATCATAGCAACCAATATGTCACAATGATAGAATCCTTCGGCAAGACTGAAGAAAGGTCACAACGACTTGAATCATTTCAACAAGGTTTCAAATGCTAGTCAACCAGACACGATGGATGTCACACCGACTTGGCTCTAATAGAGGTTTCAGCCTGTGGGATTGAGGAACATATTTCTAACAACTTTGTAGGTGTTCCACCCACTTTACATGTTTGTGGCTGAGTTTATCTTGGTTTTTTAAGAACGACAAAGCATGATTTTTAGTAAAAACAATGAATTATTTAGGTAGGATATATTGTCTCCACTTCTTCAATGATTGCACCAAGGCATACAACTCCAAGTCATAATATGAATACTTTTTCTTTGCCTCATTGATTTTCTCACTGAAAAAAGAAACAAGCCTACCCTCTTGGCTTAATACTGCCCCAATTGCATACCCACTTGCATCACATTCAATTATGAAAACTTTGCTAAAGTTAGGAAATTCTAAGATAGGTTGTTGTGCTACCCTTTGCTTCAGATATTGGAAACATTTTTATGCCTCATCAGACCATACAAATTTATTTCTTTTGTCCCATTTTATTTTTTTAGTGATTGGAGAGCATATATGACTAAAATTCTTTACAACTTTTTTGTAAAAACTAGCTAGGTCATGGAAACTTCTTACCTCACTCACTGATGTTGGAGTAGGCCAACTGAGAATTTCTTCCACCTTACTAGGATCCATCTTCAAAGAACCTTTTGAGATCATAAAGCCAAGATAAACCAATTCTTCCTTCATGAATTCACACTTCTTAAAATTTATCATCAACTTTTCTTCATTCAACCTTTTCAAAACCAATTCTAAATGTTGCAAGTGTCCCTCTTTAGTCTTACTTAAAACAAGAATATCATCGAAATATACAACCACAAACTTACCTATGAAGGGTTTCATAACTTCATTCATTAATCTCATAAAAGTACTTGGTGCATTTGAAAGCCGAAAAGGTATGACAAGCCATTCATATAACTCCTCATTTGTTTTGAAGGAAATTTTCCACTCATCCCCCTCTCTAATTCTAATTTGGTGGTAGCCACTTTTGAGGTCTATCTTAGAAAAATAACATTCCCCTCCTAAACAATCCATCAAGTCTTCCATTCTCTGTATGGGGAACTTATACCTTATGGAAATATTGTTAATTTCCCTTGAGTCAGTGAACATTCTCCAATATCCTCCCTTCTTTGGTGCCAACATGATAGGAACAACACATGCGCTAAGACTCTCTCTTATGATTCCTTTGTCAAGAAACTCTTGGATTTTCCTTCTAATCTCTTCATTATGTTTTGGAGTCATTTTATATGTTGCTTTGTTAGGTAGGTTTTTTCCTACTATGAAATCTATATGGTGACTCACATCTCTTATTGGTGGTAAAGAGCTAGGAAGTTCATCTACCACAATGTCCTTATACTTGTTCAACAATGCTTGAACCTCTCTAGGAACATCATCAACTTTTGTTGTTGTTGTCATCACAGTATTTGGTCTGATCACAATGGAAAAATCTTCTCCCTCTTCCTTCATGGTTTTCAAAAACTCCTTTTCCCCAACCAACATTACACTAGACCCAACTTGTGTATCTAGACCTTCATCTTGCAATGGAGAAAGAGTGAATGAGATTCCATCTTTTCAATGACATAAGTGTTATTTTTCCCATCATTTTTAGCCTTTCTATCATATTACCAGGGTCTCCCTAAAAGTAGATGAAAAACATCCATTGGGATGATGTTGCACAAGATTTTGTCTTTGTACCCACCTATGTTAAATTCCACCCAAGTTTGTTCATTTACTAGGACCTGATGTCCCTTGTTCAACAAGGAGACCTTGTAAGGAGTGGTATGTGGGATTCTTTTCATTTTCTACTTTCCTACCATCTCAAGAGAAACTAAATTATATGTGCTACTTGAATCAACAACAAATTTGCAAATCTTACCTTGAGATTTACATGTGGTTCTAAAGAGGGATTTTCTTTGTGGAGGCTCTTTCACCATAGGAACTTTGATCAAGATTATCCTTACCATCAGAGATTCACCCATTTCTAGACCATCATGTTGTGATGGAGAGTTTACATTCTCATTTTCTTCTTCTTGCACCAATTGAGTTCTTCTTTCTCCGCCATGTGAATTTGAAGGTTGCTTATCCAAAAATTTCCATGCTTGATGGCCAATCTTGTTACACTGATAGAACCTTCCTATGAATGCATTTGATCCTCTTCCTTTGCCACCAAATATGCCCCTACTATTTGATCTCCTTCCTCTGAAACTTCCTCTTGATTCAAAACTTTGTTCTTGATGACTACTTGTCTCTCCTTGTGGTTCTTGGGACTATCCTTTTCCTCCAAATGTTTCTCTACCTCTAAAAATTTTTCCTCTACCCCTACCATGCTTCTCTTTCCTTCTCTTTAAATTTTCTTCTGCCTTGATTTCCAATCAAAAACATTCTTCCACCATTCTAGGGGTGGTAAGACTTAACTCATCTTGTATATTGAACCTCAACCCATTTAGGTACCTTCCTACTTTCTCCACCTCATCCTCCACATGATCTACCCTTATGCGTAGCTTGTGAAAGTCCTCTGTATAAGCCATCAAATCCATCTTCTTTTGTTTGAGGTTTTGGAGCCTTCTAAGTTTTTGAATTGCATAATCACTGGGTAGAAATTGGCTCTTTATTTTAGCCACCATTTTGTCCCAATCATTAATTTTTGACTTTCCCTTCTTCACCCTCTCTTCCTACACATAATTCCACCAAGTTAAGGAAGTGCCTTTCAGTTTTTTTTGTAAAATTTTACCTTTTGGTCTTTTGCTACCTCTTCATACTCAAATAGTTATCAAGTGCATCAATCCAACCTAGCACCACTTCACTATCCTTCTTTGCACCGTACATGGGAAATTCCATCTTCACCTTAGGAGTGTCTCCATTGATATCCTTCAACAACTTTTCCATTCTCAATTCATTAGGGTCCAACTCTTCCTCTTGGACTCCTCCTTGAGGGTTTTCATTCTCACCCTCTTCCTATCCCTCTTGATCACTTTGGTCTACAGTGACCACACCTCTCCTTTGCTTTGATTCAAGTATTGCAAGTCTGGCTAGAATAGCTTTCTGAGACTCCTTTACCTATCTCATCTCATAGGTATGCTTTTCCTTCATATCTCTCATTTCTCTAGTGGTTGGATTTCCTTTAGGAGGCATCTTTTATTCTTTCAAACTTCAACCTTTTCCTCCTATTGACCAAAACCTATGCTCTAATACCAAATTCAATGTAGTGTAGGGTGGATGGTATCAACACAATCTCAATCAAACAAACTTTGTAATTAAAGTTCCTTAACTTGGTGGTATTCACTCAAACCTTCCTATTCTCCTAATAATACTTGAAACAAGGGTTTTTCCCTATAAATTTTTGAGCAAACCAAACACTAAAAATTTTGACACCATTAAAGATACCCTTTTTTTCCATTTGAAGACATACCAATTTTGCAAATAGGGTTTCTTTGAAAAAAACCCCTCAAATTTTGACTGCTATGCTATAATTAGGCCTAATTAGGCTTGAACAACAAAGCACCAATATTCAATATCCTATCTCCTAACCACAAAACTTCACTCCAAGGCTTCTATCATGTCACATGGGGTCTATAACCAAAATTTCCATCAATTGGAACAATCACCAAATATTTTTTCCACCAAACCCTAAATCTATCTAACTCCTAAGCCTAATACATGATGATATTAGGCTAGGGAAACATCAAAATTTCCCCTAACTCGATCCCCTACTCCTGAAAACACTAAGAACATTAAAAGAATCCTATCTACTTCCATTCCATTGATTCTTAGACCCTTTCATTAATGGAATGGGCCCAAAACCATTTTTTTGTAATCAAACCCTCCTTAACTAAGGTTTTTGGATGTTTGAAGCAAAATTGCTATAACTCACTCAAACCTTTATGAAAATAGATGAAATCACTTGAAAATGAGATTTAATTCAGTCCATCATCAATTCCAATGCAACTTGGTACATTTTCAAGTTGTACAAAATTGTACAATCCTGTGTAGCAACAAGAAAGGAATGAAAACACAAAAAAATGAGTATATTGTTATTACTTGATCCCCAAAAACTTCTCTAGAAGATTTCCTTGACCATCCCAAGGAATATTTAAACATGTAAAAACCAAAAAAAACCATTTTCCAACTACTTTTTGAATGCCAATGGTTCAACTTCCCTTACACACAAAAATGCAAAAGTTGCTTGTGCAACTTTGCAACTTTTTGCAACAAATGACATCTTCCTACAAACCTGACCCCACATGACCAAAATTGACACACAACATCAAACATGGTTTGAATAGAACTTATTACAAAAAAAATTGACTAAAACATACAAAAACTAACATTTGAACCTTGTTTACAAAAAGACCCAAGTGCCCCTGCACCACAAATGCTCTGAAAATACTCTCAAATTGCTTAAGGATGACACAGCAATTAGAGAGAGTAAGGTTCCTATGAAGATTGTGAATATAATTTATATTGAAAGGCATGGAATTTATAGATTTTAGTAATTATAATCAATGGTGAGGATTGAATTGGATAATTAGTAGATGAGATAAGATTAAGGAGGTGAGTGGTGATAAAAAATTAATCAAGTGGTTAATAATCCATGAGGAATGGATCAAGGATTAAATCAATGGTTCATAATCCATGAAAGACTCAACAATATCCCTTAATTCATGAAATTAAGTTGGAGATATTTCAAGTGGAGGGAAGAATTTGTATTTGAAAGGGAATATTCTTTGTGCAAGTTGGAGGATTAGAGGAAAATTAGTTAATTAAACAATTTAGGAAATCATTTAATTGTGCAAGTTGGAAGAATTAAGACCTTTAATTAAATAATTAGGAATTATTTAATCAAAAGGGGAAAATTAGCATGAAGGAGATGAATTAATCAAATAACCTTAATTATTCGATTAATAGGAGAACTAAGTGAATTTAACTAAATAATTGGACATTATTTAATTAAATAGAGGAATCAGGTGAATTATGATGAATAATGATGTTAGTAAGCAAAATCTAGGTGTGTCATATACTTAGGACATTTTCAAGTGTCTATAGTTTTCTTGTTTTTTTTTTTTGTTGGGAGTCTTTGTCACAATAGCATTAGGTCTTTTGTCAATCCTTTTTGGAGGTATGTGTTTAAGTTCACACAACCTAGTGGCCACATATTTTTTATTCAAGGTTTTATGGGTTTTATCCTTTTTGGGTTGCTTTGTTGGCAGTTTTGGATTAGGATTGGGGGTCATAAAATGATGTTTATATTCTAGTGATAAATTTTATACTAAAAATTTATCAAGTTCTTATGTTTATTTTTTGTCACGCTACCTTCAATTTGATGAATAACCTAGTTTATCAATAGGATTGATTTTTAAATGTTAGATATTGGGATCAACCCAAATATTCACAATTAGTTTTATGTTATAGAGCTACTATGGGGTTTCACATAGGTTCCAAATGCCGAGAGAACTAGGTGGGAAGAGCCATTTGAAGAGGTTTTTGAAATTTCCTGAAGGCGGTGATGGTGAGAGTGATGGTGAGGATGTGGATGGGGATGTTGGTTCCCTTTCTTCTTGGCTGAATATTGTTGTGTAGGGTGGTAACGTGCTTGGTAGTGTTTACGGGTAGAGAAATTTGATAGCCTTAGCATTTTTGAAGTGGAGGTGGATGTCATTGGCTTCTATTGGAGGGGGATCTAGTGGTGATAGGTCTTTTGGAAGGCTTCTTCTTGGAGTTTACCTTGTCTTGCGGGGGTCTTCATTACCTCTGGTTTTGTGGTGGTGGATTGGCTTCATGTCATGGCACCTGGTCTTCCTAGTGTTCTACAGTGGGTATGTTGTCTTGCTTGGGCTCTTGATGGGAGTGGTGGTTGGAAAGCAGAAGCGGGATCGACAGAGTTTTGAGTCCTGTGTTGGGTGGGAATGGGTATGGCTCCCATTTTCTAATTTTTGTTGTGGTAAAAGGCATTACCAGTGTTGCTTGGCTAACTTTTGTCTTTTGCTCTTCGACTGTTGATTTCCCTTGGTGTTTGGAGGTGCATCTTTGTGCTCCCTCTTTATGTTGGTGCTTGGTGGAGTTTTTGGGTGGGATCATTGGGGTGAAAGTGTGGCTTCCTTCCCCACATCCTTTGTTGTTTGTTTATCTGAATTTAAGCTAGTGGTCTTGTCACTGTTTTGGCTCGACTCTTGTAGGGGATTTATTTTTTGGTTTATCTCATGTTCTACTGTGTTTGTTGGTGCTTCACAGTGATGGGTCCTCTCTGAGTGGGGGTCTCAGTGGTGGTTTGGAGCTCTACTCTTCATAGGAGTTGGGGGTCTATTTTTCTCCCTTGCTTGTCCTCTGGTGATTGTGCTTGGTTGGGGGTACTTTGATGGTGTTTCTAGAGTTTCCTCTTCCTCTTCTTGTTGGATGTGTTGGGGTTCTTCATGTAAGATCATTTGGTGGTTTAGAAGGCCTTGCACTATTTTGATGTGGTGGGTTTTGTGCTTCAGGTGGACTTCTCAGTCAGTAGAAGGCATTTTTTTGGTGCTTGTGGTTGGTTCGGGGAGGAAGCTGGTGCTTTTCTCTCTCTCTCTCTCTAGTTCCTACAACCGTGGTGTGGCCTGGAGATGCATTTTTCCCTCTTTAGGCTTGTTTATTTCTTTCCTTGGGTGGGATCCTTTGTGGCTTGCTATGGATTTATGGTTTGTGGGGTCTCCCTTGGCTTGTTGGTTTCCCCTTGTGGTGGATGGAGCATTTTCTGAGGAAGGATCTTTTTTGTGGTGGATGTTGTTGGGTTTGTTGAAGGGTGGCGTGATTAAGTTTTCTATGGGTGTGGTGACTTCCTCCTTGATTATATAGCTTGATCCTTTTGAGGTGGATTCCTCTTCTATCGAGGTGAAGATGGGTGTTGTGGTTTTGTTTGGAAGCTTCATTTTCTAGTTTTCTCTACTATTGTCCCTTTTGAGGTGGGTTCTACTCCTATGGAGGTGGAGTATTGGGTTGTTGGAGATCTATGGGTTTGGTGGGAAAAATTTTCATGTGATCCTCTCCATTAGAGGGGAGCTCTCTCCTTTTGAGGCAAAGCATGAGTTGGCTTCCTAGTTCGGTTGGTGTGTGAAGAGGGGCTCGAAGTTGTTGTTCCTGTGTTGTAGGTTTCTACAGTCTGTTGGGCCTGTGGTTGGTTTGGCTCATTTTGGTCTATTTTGAGCGAAAGGTTTGGTGTTGTCTTGCTGCTCTAGGTGGTTTGTGGCCTAGTTGTTTCAAATAGTCTCTTGGAAGCCACTATTTGTGGGTCATTTCGTGGATCAAGGCATTTTTATCTAAGGTCTGGCTTTGTCCTTGTTTATGTGCTCCTAGTGAGGTGTCAGGTTTGGGTTTTTTTTAGTCTTAGTCTTAGGATTACTGTTGATTCTAGGTGTGCCATCTCTCCTAGTTTCTGGTAACCAGGTGTTGTTTGTGTTTCTGTTGTGTTTCTACGATGTCTCTGCCATGTCTATCTTTATGTTTCTTGGGTAATGTCTGTGTATTTTTTGTTTGGTCCTGATCTTTTTTTTTCCCTAAGGCTTGATGTGTAAAGGGTACAACACCCTATAAATGTTGCTTATCTTATAAAAAAAAATAGTTTTATGTTTAATTGATATTTTTTAAGGAAATGCATTAATTGAAGTTATTGCAACCACTTCTTGGGATTTGAAGGGCCACTTTTACTACTCCATTTGGTAGTTTTCATTTTCTCTTCTTTAATTTGGTAGAAAATTTTCTACCTTCTATTGGTTTACATGTTGATGGATAATTTGGCTTTCATGCTCATGAATTCCTTGGAGTTTAAAGAGGGTTACTATTATTTTGGAAGGGGGTAGTGGTGGCCACTAGAATCAAAGGAATAAGAAATCTAGGAGCTTTTGGTGTCTGGTAATACTCTCACTATAATATTATTTATTAATTTGTATGCATATTTAATAGAGTATCTTAATAGTTTTAGATATTAGTTGTACTTTTTCTTAGCTTGAGGGGAAATTCTATGCTTGATTATTATGTTATGCCCTTTCCCCTATAGTGTGTATTAGGTTATGAGTAGTCAACTTGTGGCTACCTTAAATATTAATTAAGTCATATTATCATTATTATATTGTTATTTAGCTAGGTAGGTCATCCTAGGGCTTATATTGGGCTATCTAAGTCGGCCTAGGTGATATCCTAGGCATAATAGGTATATATAGGAGGTTGTGAGTCTTATTTCATCATTATGTTGAGTATTGTGTTGTTATTGAAGAATATTGGACATGTCCCCCTAGAAATGACATATTATTATCAAGTATTTTCAACATATTTCATATTATATTATTCTTGTGCAAGTTGTTTCATTACAAGTGGTATCAGAGCATGATCTTGGCACCATTACGACAACACAATTTTTTCAATTTTGGAGGTCATTTTGTGAAACCCATATCTCCCAGATTTTGGTGAATATTTCTCTGATTTTTAAAGGGTTTTTGAAATAGATTTCCCAAAAGCTACAATCTAGATTTCAAAATAATTGGAGAAGAATTGAGCAATTTATTATAGAATTAGTGTTTTATCCAATTGTTTTGGAAAACTGATATCTTCCACATATTGAAGAATTGGTTCTTTTATTTTTGTGGGATTTTGAATTAATATCATAAGAGACTATAGTCCAATTTGTAGAGAAATTGGATTAAAAATAAGTGATTTATTAGGAAATTAGGGTTTTCAACAAATTTGCTCTCAAGGCTAAAAATTACCTAATTTTTGGGAGATTTTTCTACTAGAGTGTGACCTAGACCTTGCCATAGAAAAAAAAATAAAATAAAAAGGAACAAGAAGTAGAAAAAGAAAAAGAGAAAGAAAAAGAAGAGAAAGAGTAAGAACAAGAGTAAGAACAAGAACAAGAGTAAGAGAAAGAGATTCAAGGTAAAGAGAAAGAACAAGAGCAAGAGAAAAAAATGAACAAGAAGTAGTAGTAGAAGAAGGAGCGAAAGTTAAAAAAAAAGAGAAAAAGAAAGAACAAGAACAAGAACAAGAGAAAGACAAGAGGAGGAACTGATTCAGGGGAATCTGAAAGCATTCAGAAAATTGAGGTAGTTGACAATGAAGTTGCAGAGTACTGGATTATTGCATTTGATTTCTAGAGGCTGAGGAGCTGAAATTAGTTACTAGACACTATTAGCATTAATGTCTTAAGGATGTATATGTTGAGGATATTGAAAAAATTGTAATAAAATAAGTTGCAAGTTGTAAGTGATGCAGTGGAGTGCAGTATGTTGGCTAGCTCAGTATAGTGATGATTAGAGGTTGTGGCTAAAAGGGTTTGTTTTCAAGTAGATCTAGTGTTTCCATGCTAATTTTTAGAGATCCACACGAAGATTTGATTGAGTTATGAATATCTATGTTCTGATAGTTGTTTAGTTGTTCTAGTTGGTGTTCCTAAAGGAATATGATGTGATTCTGGGAACTTGAGTTGTTGCGGACATGTCTATGGTGATTCATGATGCTCGTGGATGTTTCCAGATCATGTGTTGTTGGTCCACATTGATCGTTGGGCTCGTGATTGGTGATTTTCTTTTATGAGTTCATGTTTTCCATGTTCTTGGATGACAAGGTGTTTGTAGCATGTTGTAGATCTTTAAGGAATAATCTTTGAAAGTGTTTTCATGTTCAAGGATGTTGTTCTGGGTCCTTACTTTGTTGTGGCTGACATTGGTCTATTTGCATTGTAAATTGTTTAATTGTTTGAGGTGGACCTATTTGAGTCTACATGTTACCTTACTAGCCATTGTAATTGGGCTGACATGTTAATGGTTAGATTGCTTGCGGATGATATAAATAGAAGAGAGAGGACTTATTACAAGGGAGAGAAGGGGAGGATAAATAAGGTGATTGCTATTACGAAGTATGAAGCATGGTGAAAAAGTATTTTGATCTAGAAGAATCATAGATCAAGAGGAGTGTGGAGCAAGAGGAGTCGATGAAAAATTGTTATTGCATGAGTTATTTGTAATCCATGGGCTACGACCTAGAATCTATTAAGCTCAAGAGGCATATGTAATGTTTTTTGAGATTATAATATAATGAGGAATGAGCTTTGAAGGCTGGGTTTTTCCCTGTTAGGGTTTCCCAGGATATATCTTATGTCTGGTGTTCATGAACATATTTTATCTTTCTATTGATTAGCTATTAATTTCTACTACATATTTGTCGTGAGCATGGAGTTATTAATTTAGGCTGCAAGGTTGGACCATCCTTAATTGGGCCCTCCTACCTTGACAACATCAAATGGTATTAGAGCTAGCTGTGAATCTATTAGCTAGTTGTGAATCTATTGGGAAGAAAGACAGTGTTGAAATAAGTGTGAAACCCTAGAAGTAATAAGTGTCATCATAAAAGAAAGATCGAGGCAAGAAAGATTCAGGTAAGCATTCAATTTTTTTTTATCTAATTTGTTTCAATGGGGAAGATTGGGAAGAGGATGAAGAAGGAAAATGAAACCCTAATATGCAAAAGGGATACTTTGGAGGAAGAATTGTGTGAAATCAAGAAGTGTAATTCATAATTGATGGAGAGGATGAAACTAGGAGACAAGTATGATGCTCTTGAAGTAGAATTGAAAAATATAAGGAGAAATGAAGAACTAGAAGTAGAGTTGGATATGTGTGAGGATCTTGAAAATAAATTTGTAGAAGGATTCAAGTTGTTTGTAAAGGTGGAAAACAGGAATTGAGATCTGGAGGAAAGTTTGAAAGAGCTAAGAATAGTTTGTAGAAGAAGGAAATATCTGGCTTGAAGGACCATGTTAATCAGTTGGAGCAATCACTTATAGCATGCCAAAAGGAGAATGAGAATCTGAGATCTAAGCTTGAATTTTGTGATGTTTCTTGTGATACTAATGATTTGTGTCATGTTGCAGAAGTTTCTTTAGAAAGTGAAGTTGAAGATAACAATGTTAAAAAGTATACAATCATTGGTGATGGTATTGGTTTCAAAATCAGGTGGAGAATGGGATATGAAGGAAAAGGATTGGGAAAGCATCACCAAGGAATTACAGAACCTATTGAACCAATAATGAGACCCAAAATTGAAGGCCTTGGATATTACAAAGGTAAGGATGTTGTTACAAGTTTAAAAAATTTGAATCAGGGAAGAAAGAGTATGTATTGTTCACATTGTAATAGGCATGGACATGAAAATGAATTGTGTTGGGATCTATATCCTTGTAAGTTATGTGGATTAAGGAATCATTCTAAGAAGATTTTTTGGGATAAAATGAGAAGGAAAAAACCTATGACAGATTGTAAGTAGATGGATGATGGATGGATTGATGGAGCAAATTGGAAACATGTTACTTGTATGTTTAGAAGATTGTACAGATGGAAGAACTCATATGTTGGATCAAGATGCAGAGAAAGAAGACCTTATGAAGAGAAGAACTAGGACAGTTATTCAAACTATAGAGGGTTAAGTGATAGGAGTCATAATACTTATCACAATGAAGGGTACCAGAAGAGTGAAAGAGGATTTTGTAGAAGAGGAACCTATTTTCAAGTTTGGAGGAAGAAAGAATCAAGCACTAAATGTCATTGAGAAGCTAATGAGAGAGAAATAGTAAAGGATGTAGAGATAGTTTGTGCAGATGAAGAAGAGCCTAAATTAGTTTATGCAAAGGAAGGGGAACCTTTGGAAGTATTAGAATTCATAGAACTGGAAGAAGATGAAGCATTTCAATCTTAAGGAGAAAGTTTGTGTACCAAAGCGAAGTAAATGTGAATGAAGGAATAGAAACATACAATGATCTTGAGGAAACTTGTAGAGAAGGCTTGCTCAGATCACCGGCCAGTGAGGCAATGCAAGGCTTGCAAGTAGACCACCAAACCTCAACCATGACAAGATGAAGAAATTGAGGCAATTTGTAGGATGGCTTGCTCAAACTGCCAACCAATGAGGTAGTGCAAGGCTTGCAAGTAGAACGTTGAACCAATTCAAAGAACTTAGAAGAACTTGAGGCAGTTTTGTAGGGTGGACTTGAACATAACATCGATCTTGAGCTAGTTGCAAGTACTTGTGGATAGATCACCAAACCAATTCAAAGAGAAGAACTTGAGGTACTTTTGCAGGGTGGACTTGAATAGAACACCGACCTTGAGGTAGTTGCAAGTACCTATGGAAAAATGGCCTAACCGGTTCAAAGAACTTAGAAGAACTTAAGGCAATTTTGCAGGGTCGACTTGAACAAAACACTGACCTTGAGGCAGTTGCAAGTGCCTATGGAGAGATCATTGAACTAATTCAAGAGATAACATTGGATTTGACATAGTACAGACCAAAGTGAATAGGCTCACTTTTCAAATAACCCCGAGAGTTTGATGCAGGGGCATCTAGAAGCATTCAAAAATTTGAGGTAGTTGACAGTGAAGTTGCAAAGTACCAAATTATTGCATTTGATTGCTAGAGGCTGAGTTGAAATTAGTTACTAGAAACTATTAGTATTAATGTCTTAAGGTTGTATATGTTGAGGATATTGAGAAAATTATAATAAAATAAGTTACAAGTTTTCAGTGATGTAGTGGAGTGCAGTATGTTGGCCAACTCAGTATAGTGGTGATCAGAGGTTGTGGATTAAAGGGTTTTTTGTCGAGTAGATCTAGTGTTTCCATGTTAAGTTTCAGAGATTTGCATGAAGATTTGATTGAGCTATGAATATATGTGTTCTAATTGGTGTTCTTGAAGGATGATGGTGTGATTTTAATAACTTGAGTAGTTGCAGACACTTCTATGGTGATTCATGATGCTCTTGGATGTTTCCAGATCATGTGTTGTTGGTCGACATTGATTTTTGTGCTCACGATTAGTGATTTTATTTTGTGAGTTCATGTTTTCCATGTTATTTTATTTGTTACAAGGGAGAGAGTGGGAGGATCAATAAGGTGATCAATAGTACAAAGTATGAAGCATGGTGACAAAGTATTTTGATTTGGAAGAATCACAAAGTAGGAGTGTGGAGTAGGAGTCAATGAAAAATTGTTATTGCATGATTTATTTGTAATCCCTGGGTTCTGGCCTAGAATCTGTTAATCCCAAGAGGCATATGTAATGTGTTTTGAGATTATAATATAATAAGGAATGAGCTTTGAAGGTTGGGTTTTTCCTTGTTAGGGTTTTCCTAGGATATATCTTGTGTCTGATGTTCATGAACATCTTTTATCTTTCTATTGATTAGCTATTAATTTCAATTACATATTTTTTGTGAGCATGGAGTTAGTAATTTAGGCTGCAAGATTGGACCATCATTAAGTGGTCCCTCCTACCTTGAATACATTAGGAACAAGAAGCAATAGTAGAAAAAGAAGCAGCAGTAAAAATGAAGATGAAGAAGAAGAAAAAGAAAAAAGTTAGCATTGAGGATAATGCTTTTGTAAAGAGCAAGGAAATGTTATTCCCTTACCCCTATAGTGTGTATCAAGTTATGAGTACTCATATTATGGCTACCTTAACTCTTAATTAAGTCATATTACCATTATTATATTGTTATTTAGTTAGTTAGGTTGACCTAGGGCTTATATAGGGTTATCTAAGTCAGCCTAGGTGATTTCCTAGGCATAATAGGTATATATAGGAGGTTGTGAGTCTTATTTCATCATCATGTTGAGTATTTTTTTCTTATTGAAGAATATTGGAGGTGTCCCCCTCGAAATGGATTAGGAGGTTTCCCCCTCGAAGTGGCATATTATTATCAAGTATTTTCAACATATTTCATATTATATTCTTCTTGTGCAAGTTGTTTCATTACATATTATTTGGCCCATGTAGTCCCTTGAGAATTTAAATGATTTTTTAGACCAATTATGGTTGTTGATATTATCATTTCTATAAATATGTTTTGGTTATTGACCAATCATAGTTGTTGATATTATATTTTTTGTTAATATGTTTTGGGTACTAACTGGTCATGATCATTGATATTATATTTTTTATTAATTTTTTTTGGGTACTAACCAATCATGATGATTGATATTATCTGTTCTATTAATATCATATGGGTACTAACCAATCATGGTGATTAATATTATATTTTATGTTAATATATTTGGGTACTATTATTAGACTAGCCATGGTCATAGTTAGTGATAATAATTAAATCCATTATACGTATTATTATTTATGATTATTAAGTTTCTTAACTAATAAAGATTGTGGCTATTTGTTATAAAAGACTGTTATGGTTGTTTTTATTCTTTATAACAATTAAGTTATTTGACCCATAACAATTAAGTTATTGTTCCTATCAAATGGTTTGGACCTTTTAGTATCTATAAATGATATTGCTTTGTATTCTACAAATTTTTTAGTTGTACATATAATTGAGTCAACAAAAGATACTAAATCACTCATGGTAGGCAAAGGATAGCTTGTTCAATAGTGTTTCTAGAATAGTGTGTTCCACTTACATGACATCATAATTTTTTCTTGAAATCAAATATCTTTTTAGAAATATTACTAATTTAAGCCTTGAGGGGTTCCATCTAAAGGGTTTTAATTGAAGGGGGTTAGATCAAACCCCCTTAGATCAAACATCCCTAGATAGAACCCCTAGTCTTAAATCAAACCCTCAATGGAGTCTCTTTCCCACATATCAAAATGCTAATAAAAACAAATTTTGCTTCACCCTTGTGGGGATCAATGAATTCATTTAGAAATTATATTTTGGAAGTACGTATCCCTTAGTATAAGATTTCCAAAAAGTATAAATTTGAATATATTTAATTTGACTATTATATTTATTTTCTATTTTTTAGTGAATGTCAATTTTCACTAAACATCAAGAACTATATTCCACACATGCAAAAAAATCTAAAAAAATAGAGAAGAAATTTTGTAAGAACTATTTAAGCAATTAGTATTAATAAAGTTAATTTTGATCAATAATACAAAACAAATGATATGGAATAAACCTATGTCTAAATTATAATTAATCTCACTTCAAAAATTAATAAAAAATAAAACATACAACAAAAATTATGAAAAAATATATATGCATTAGATATTGGTGTTTCCAATCTATGTTTAAGAATTTTAATTTTATCTTTTTATTGTAAAATAATTATGCTATATGGTACAAATGTCTCTTTTAAAAAATGTTAACTATAAAAAATAGGTTGTTAAAACTTATGTAAAAAATTTCACTACTCAATTTTTAATTTTTTTTAAATGCATTAGAATGTACACAAAATATCAAAAATCACTAGTTCGCATCATCTTCAAATTCTCAATAGTTTAGTTGCTATGGGTGATAGAAAATGAAAATTTAGTTAAAAATGTTGACTTTGATGTCCCATTTAACCAAAATGTGGGGCACACTATTGTGGGATCAATTAGCAAATGTATAATTATTTGTTCTTAAATCATTTTGAGATTAGTTTTGAATGGGTATAATTGAACATTTATTCTCTCCTTTCATTATGATGGTAAGATGTTTGGAATCCCTGTCAAGGCCGACACAAGAGTAAATGTTATGATAATTTGAAGGTGTAATTATATCTAGTTGTTGAAATTTAGAATTATTTATTTGGTATGGATATCTACTTTCATGATAAGCTAAAAATTAATTTTGGGATTTTAAACCCTAGGGGATTTACCTATGCTATGTGTGAAGTCATGTGATTTTGGCTTTTGATCAATCATTATTTTTTTATGGGAATTCTTGGGTTTTTTTTTTATAATTTCTTACACCCCACCATATGCCTTGTTGAGGGTTTAGGACAAGGCCATGAATCCATGGTAGGGGTATATTTGATCTAATGAAATTAGATATTTTTTATATCTATATTTTTTGTGCATTCACATATTAGTAACCATTTGAATTATTTATATTAAGTACTTTTAATTATTCTATTGTAGTTGCATTATTAAAACTATGAACAATGAAATAAAAATAATATTTGATTATATCCTTAACTCAAATTTGAAACCTGGATTGTTATTTAAACACAATCAATTATATTTGACTTATTCTAAATTAATGAAATCTAAGTGGTCTACAAATTATGAGTACTATAAAATTACATGGAAAATAAGAAATTCAAGGAGTTTTTATAAGGCACAAATATTTCTCATGATAGTTGATTCATGAGGTAGAACTTTGTTTAATGATTAGATTAGTTATCACCCACTTAAGTTAGTTAACATATATATATAATTAGTTTTAACTAATAAGACAAATTCTTGTATTATGGAGTAAATCATTGAATTTATAATAGTTCGTGATTGTAATACTTCTTACATATAAAACTACTTATCCTAAAAATTTATAGCCCTTTTTTGAGGATTAGTGACAACTCCCAAGTGAGGAAACAAGGAATAAAGTATAATATAGAAGATGAAATGAGAATAGGTAAAAAAAATAAAAATAAGGCTCAATCAAAAGGTCAAAGTGTAAAAATATATGAAATATATCAAAATAAAAACTAAAAAATGGATATATATATATAGCTAGAAGAATTATCAATGTACCATGTAACATATCTAGCAAGATTTACCTCTATGAATTCATCTTCTTCCCAAAATTTTTCATCATATTCTTAAATTACTCTATTATATTATGTGCTTAGATTCATGGATTACTTTTGTAATCACATTTGTTTCTTCTTGATTACTTCTTGCAAACACACTATTAGTAGGTGGAGCATTAGGTGTTTCTTTCTTTATCCATTTTTATTGTAACATTGGAGATGATTATGTAGAAAGGTTTGGCATTTTTTGTTGTATTCTTCTTTGGAATCCATGTAATAGAAGTATTGGTATGAAATATTAGTTATTTGTGTCTCTCTTAGGTGGTATATGTGGGAAAGTATGCTCTAATTGATCATATACCACCTTATCATTAGCCTTCTCTTTATTTTTTCTTCTAATTGTCTTTGGTACACACTAAGAAGAGATTTTTCACTTTCATATGGAGGTTCCTTTGTAGTAGGCATGTAAATATCCAAAGTAAAATGATTCAATCCTACAAGAGCGTCATATAGATCCCATGTAATCTTTACAACTTTACTATCATGAACAAATTTTACATAATGATGTACAATAAAAGGTAAAACTCTACCAAGTAATATATAAAGTCTATTAAAAGTAGCAATAACATGGCATATTATATGTAGTTCCTTAGTTCCAACCTTAAGAGGAACTATAACATAGCCCAAAGTATGAATCAATGCCCCATTAGTCATCTTTAAATATACTCTTGAATGAGCATAAGGACATGACCTCAAATTCATAGTAACTAATAACTTCTTTCTTCATATGTTGTATTGATTTGTAGCATCTAAAAGAATTTTATGAATGATTTTATCTTGGATTGCCTCATCCCATCCAATGGACCATAATGGTTGTCCTATGGGATTTTCTCATTTAAAAATGTGATCAATAGAGTACCATTGGAAAACAAAGATGTATCTTGAGAGTGTATCATTTTCACAAAAGTATTTGTGTGTAATTTAGTATCTAAATCAACATAATTATCATCTAAAGTATCATAGCCATAGTAATTAAATTTTTTGTCTCCAAATTGTTAGCATGGTTAGGTAATGGATTGGTAGAAATTTAAAAGTTTAATTGATGGGTGTAACCAAATCATTTTCATTGTCATTGACACCTTCAATATGAATGATTTTATTATCAATAAAATATTGTATCTTATGCTTCAAACCTTATCAAAATTTATTTTAATGTCCCTTGAATCTATGATAAGTACAAAATTATTGCTCATTATAATTCTTAGGGATTACTTTATTAAGATCCAATGGATAAATTGGAGAAAAATAAATCAAATTTGATATCAATGAAAAATCAAGCACAATGTCCAAAGAGACATAGAACTTTGTAAATTTTATAAGAGCATTATTTTGAAATAATTGTTGGAGTTGATAGTGAACCCCATAGTTCCCAAAAATCCTTGGAACCACAAAACCTATCACAAATAAGAGATCAAAGCAACTAATTTTCCATGCAACCAAGAGAGAAAATATTTAATGAATAAAAGCATCTAGTATTCCTTTTATATTGAATGAATAAATGTGAATTAGTGATTACAATTAACGTGCATGCTTATAAAAGAAAAATAAATAAAACCCTAGATGAGGATTACCTTAGATTGTGATAAGTGTCTTAATCTCATGCAATGAGATTACTAGACCTATAATTAGCCTAATATAATCAATAAAAAAGAACTCGTAAGTTAAGATTAAGTGATTAAAGTAACAAGGGACTTAATAATTAATCAATGATTAATTAATTACGAAGTGATTATCCTAATTACTCCAACACCCCCCTTAAGATTAACTTAGTAAGTAGTTAAAAACCTAATGTAGAATGCAATGATAAATGCATGGATGGGTCTTGAATATGAGTCATGATGAGGTACACATGTACGAATAAATGAATCTCTCATAACTAGAGAAAAGGAGAAAACCACATGGGAAAAACTCCTTTCCAAAAGAGAGAAAAATAAATGATTACACTAGTGAAAGAAGTATGGAAGGAGGACTCAATGTGACCCCCCAAGGACTACTTGTCATGCAAGTACAATATGTCCCCACAATATGAGAGAGAAAATGAGGATATGAACCCCCCTCAATAAATAAGTAGCTCTTGTTCCAATGATGAATGCTTGAAGACAATATGATCCACTACTTGCAAACAATATTTCTCCCCTTAGGAAAAAATAGATCTAGTGGTGAGTGGGGAAGCTAATCCAAAAATATGGGTGATGTCAGAATCAAAATCTAAACGATGTTGATGTGGGGGCATCATCCAAATTTGTTTTGAAATTTTTGGTTTTGATTCTCGTTTTCTTTTTACCTTGTTTCCCAATGACACGTGGCAGATTTTGTGTGGTAGCAAGAGTTTTTTTTCTTTCTTTCTTATTGTACATGAAAAGGGATGGTAGTTACAATGTGGGAAGTCACTGATTCACACAGTTTTAGAGAGAAATTTTTGGCCAATGGAGAGAGTTTGATGGTTTTTTGTTTGCATGGAGTCAATTATGAGTGTGGGAGAGGGAGAACTATCCTTAGAAGAACAAAAGAATGACAAGAGATAGAGTTAAAATGGTTTTTTATTGGAAGAAGTTGATCTAGTTGGAATAAGGAAGTAGTAATAAAGAGTAAGAGGACAACAAGAGGATAAAAATAAAATGGTTAAAGAGAGGAGGGTACGCCTGGAGTGGATTGTTAGATCAGAGGAGGATTTCCATTGACGTTAGTTTATAGAAGCAACACATACAAATTAAGAATATAGGAAGGGAATGGATTGAGTAAAGGAAGATTAAATAGAGGGTGGCAATATTGAATATCATTTCATCCTAGATATATGTACTCAAACTTTGCATAAAGTGTATATCTGGAATCTCTTTTTCTTTGTACTAATGATTGTAAGTTTGAAATATTAGATCAATAAATAGACATTTTTTTTTTCTTGGTTGTTTAGAAGCTTAGATTTTTGTCACCAATTATTTAATTTTGGCTTGCAAAATTTCCTAGCACCTTGAAAAAGAAACTTTTCTAATCGTTTGGGGTAGCTTACTATAGCTTGTGTTTGTTTTTTCTTGTTGTCTTTTGATGTTCAAAGTGTTTTCTATTATCTACAATTAGTCTTATATCATTTTTGTATCAAAGCCTAAAAGGTTTGGGAAGGGAAAGTCTGGTATGCTCATGAGATTTTGGAAAATTAGGTATGTTAGAGTTTTGAAAGGTTAAAAAGAAGAACCTAGGTACCAAAAGACCGCGTAGAGGAGAAAGAGAGAAGCCCTAGGTGAGGTATCGAGAATCCAAGCATAAAGATAAAAAGATGCAGCAATATTCCATAAAAGAAAGCCTCAATAAGAAAGGAAAAATGAAAATGAATTTGAAGAAGGAGAATTTAGAGTGGCATAAAGAAATGGCAAAGTTGAGGAGAGATTTAGAGAAGTGTAAGCAATGGCTTGAGGAAAGAAGCCAAGAATATGGTTGGGGTTGGCCATTGAAAAATACATTGAAGTGGTATGTGAAGATGATTGTTAAGAAAAGAATAGTGAAAAATATGGATGCCTTGAAAATGGATGATTAAAAAGGTTTGCATAACAGAGAGTTGTTAAGTGAGCAACATTACCCAATAGAGGTGAAGGAAAGAGAAGGTGCAACAAGTGAAAAATATTTGTGGGCATAATTTTATGTGATAGAACAAGAGTCGATGGAGAAAATTACTAATAATAATAGGAAGAAAAATGGGACAATGAAGGATACAAAGATGAGGGTTGCAACTAATGATCAAGAACTTATTGTAGCAAAAGAGGAAACGTATGAAATTGTATATGCATATTTTAATAAAGTTTGTGTTGTGAATGATGGAGTCCAAGATGGTTTGTTGATGAAGATACTAGCCTACAAAGGACAGAATTTGGAACAAGTGACTGATGAAGTATCAATGAAAAAGAAGATTGACATACATTTAGGAGTCGCTTGGAAGAAGCTTGAGGAGCGCATATACAAGGTAAACAATAATCAAGTTGATTTTGATGCTTTTAATAATAATTATTTTGAATCTTTGAATGAAATAATTAAAGGGAAGAGCTTAAAAGTAGAAGATGAAAAGTATGTGGAACCAAATGGTGATAATGATGTATAGGAACATGGGATGGAGTTTTGAATTATTATAGATGAAAAAAACATAATAAGGAGAAGATACACTAAGAAAAAGGAAAATAAATGAAAATATATTGAATGCATGAAATTTGTTCCAGAGTGATGTTGGAAAATGTGAAAGAAAATAAAACAGATAAATGATTTTTGGTTCATGACATCATGTGCAACAACACATGTTTCTTTTGTCTCTTGGGGATCTTGATGCAGGGCATTGTCTAGATTGGTTTTGTAATTTTTGGTTTTGATTCCCATTTTATTTTTACCTTGTTTCCCAATGGCATGTGGTGGATTCTCTGTAGCAACAAGAGTTTGTTTTCTTTCTTTCTCATTGCACATAAAGTGGGATAGTAGTTACAATGTGGGAAGTCATTGATTCACATTGTTTTAGATAGAAATTTTTGGTCTGTGGAGAGAGGTTTATGGTATGAAGCTGATTATGAGTGTTGGAGAGAGTAAACTATCCTTAGAAGAACAAAAATAATGAAACAATGAGGAGACAATAAGGGGAGTTTTTTCCAAAAAAAGAGATAGAGTTACAACAATTTTTTATTGGAAGAAGTCGATTTGGTTAGAATAAGGAAGAATTAATAAAGAGTCAGAGAACAACAAGAGGATAAAAAAATTAAATGGTGAAAGAGAGGAGGGAAATTCTTGGAGTGGATTGTTGGATTAGAGGAGGATTCTTGTTGATGGTAGTTGAAAGAAGTAGCACATACAAATTAAGAATAGAGGAAGGGTATGGATTGAGTAAGGGTAGATTAAACAAAGAGTGGCAACATTGAATAAAATTTCATCCTAGATATTTATTCTTAGGATTTGCAAAGAGTGTATATCCATAATCTATGTTTCTTTGTACTGAAGATTGTAAGTTTGAAATATTAGAACAATAAACATATTTTTTTTCTTGGTTGTTTAGAAGCTTATATTTATGCTGCCCATTATTTGAGTGTGGCTTGCCAAAATTCTTATCAACTTGAAAAAAAATATGTCTAATAGTTTGGGGTAGCTTATTGTAGCTTGTGTTTGTTGTTACTTGTTTTCCTTTGATGTTTGAAGTTTTTTTTTCTTATCTGCAATTAGTCTGCCATCAAATGTGTTTCTTTGAAAACTGCTCATGTATCCACATGCTAGAAAGAGATGATGTCATTCTAGAAACCTATGAAGACTGATGTAGAACAAGCTCCAAAGATGATGAAGATGATGGGCCAACAACAATGATGTAGTTACCAACAAAGAGGAGATTAATTTCCTCAAAGTAATCCTCCATATCTACAATATAGGACTCTATAAACTAGGATTTTAAGTCTATAAGATAGGAATCCTAAGTAGCTATGTTTGGAAGATGAATGTCTTTTTGCACTAAATCAATAGGGACCAAAGACATGGCGATGTCAAACTAATCAATAACAATAGAAGATGATGATGAAGTCATGATCTCAAGAGTGGGAACATGAAGAAAAGTCTCTCAATGATCAAAACATGCAGGACCTATGATATACTCAAGCTTCTCTAAAGTATCATCATCAAAGTGTATGGAATCTATATTTGCAAGAGGGATGGGAAAATTTGTAGTAGGATTCTTTAGATATGAAGAGATATGAGGGTCTCCATGGATCTCCCAAAGTCTAGTCCAAAGTGTGTGGGGACAATCAATATTTGATACAACAAACATAGTTTCAAGATCAATACTAGAACAAATAACCCCTACAATATGATCTTAGATGATACCCCATGTTGATAAACTCCCTAGTATGTCTAGTGTAGGTACAAGTCTATACAAATAAGGAAAAACATTGAGCCACCTGAGATTCATCAGGATACCATTTTTCCAAGACTCATAATTATCCTTTTCCAAGTTTAACACAAAAGGATGAACAAAAAAACCCATGATACTCACTCAAATAAAAAAAATTAGAGACTAATAACCTCATTATTGATAAAGAAAATCAAATGATGTCATCTAATGAAAACATATCCTTTCCAGGTGCCAAGATATCCAAGTAATTAAGCAAAATGTAAAATCAAAAAATAATGAATAAAATGCACTTGGGGAAGATTCTAGAAAAAGTGCATAAATATATTTGAAGATCTATAAAATACCTTTCCAACATCACTAGAACTGTGAAAATTGGAGATACAGGAAAAAATTATGAACTCAAAAGTGCAAAATGAAAATCTAACTTTGAATGAGAATAATAGGAACTAATAGAAAAAATTTCTAATGAGACCTCCACCATTGGAAAGTGATCATAACTAACTTTCTGATGATATCTTGTTTTCCCAATTTTGACATTGTATGCCCAAGTTATGCTAAAAAGAAAAAAAAATCCTTTAAGGAAAATGAGGCCTAGGAGGGGGGCTTGGAGGGGTCATACAGCTACTGACATCACTCTAATGTCAGTGAATATTTTCCAGAATTTTCCCCAATTATTGAAAAAAATTCTCTTGCTAGAAAAGTTTTGACGGTTGTCAGAAAAAAGCATCAATTTTTTGCCTACAGGAATATTCTTTGTCGATATTTTATAGCTAGAATATTCTTCTGAAGATTATGGGACAAAATATTTTTTCGCTAATGCTTTCCATGATATTTGGCCACTGAGTGGTAATATTGTGGCCATTAAGTGGTAATATTGTGGCCACCGATGAGATAAATAGGGGGAAACCAGTGGGGCTCGCCCTACCAAAGTTGTCCCCTTGTAGGTACGACTGCAGGCCGTAAGCTTTCAAGCTTTGTTATTTTTTAATTTTTATAGTAAAAAAAAATTATTTTAAAAAATATAGAAATTTTGGAAACCCCATACCTGATGTAGATGTCTACTTGGGTAGAACAACAGGCGATCATATGGTCATGTGGATTTCACCTCAAGATTTGTGCAGGCTAAAAAATGCTTTTTTACAATTGCTCAAATTTGAGAAAATTGATAGGTGTTCTTAGGGTTTTTAGTCTTTTTGGACTCAACGATGATGCTCGTTTAATCCTAAGGTGAGCCAATTTTTCCCTCAAGGCCAAATATCTCAAAATTTAGATAAGAAGTCACAAATGTGGTGCTTTTATACCATCTTGGAGTTGATAGTGAACCCCACGGTTCCTAAAAATTCATAGAACCAAAACACCTAACACAAACAAGAGATCAAAGCAAGTAATTTGCTATGCATTAACCAACAGGGAAAATATTGAATCCAAAAAAGAATCTGATATGCCTTTTGTATTGAATGAATAAATGTGAATTAATGATTACAATGAATTTGCATTCTTATAAAAAGCAAAATAAATAAAACCATAGATGAGGATTGCATTAGATTGTGACAAGTGTCTTAATCTCATGCAATGAGACAACTAGACCTATAATCAGCCCAATATAATTAATAAAAAAGCACTCCTAAGTTTATCTTAAGTAATTAAATTAATAAGGGACTTAATAATTAATCAATGATTAATTAATTACCAAGTGATTATCCTAATTACTCCAACAATAATAGTGTAAGTATTATCCACTTGATGAACATTTTATTTTTTTCCTAGGACCATTAACCTTTGAAAAATTAGTAGACTTTTGAAACATTAAAGGGTTAGAAATTATAGAAAATTATGATCCATACTTAATTGTGTTATATACAAAATTTTTGACCTCAATATCTTGGAAGTGAGTGCATGTCTCTATAAGAAGGAAAACAAGTTAAGAGTGCATTATTTTTAATAATAGGAAGAAGTCCTTTAAGAAACAATTTGGAGCTCATCATTATCAAAATGATGCTTATGTTTTCCCCATAATGATTAAAAATGAGTAACATATATATGTTTAGAAAGGTGTCTCAACCTTGTATCCTATTGTGAAGATAGCTAAAATTTAGCCCATGGCCCATTTAATCATTTTTTGAAAAATTTGATGAGGGTGCAACCCGAGACACAGAAAATAACCCACAAACAAGAGAATAATTCTATTATTTAGAAAATGGAGCTTCTTACATGCAGAGGATCTCAAATCCCCAAGTTCTACAACACATGCAAGTTACAGAAAGCTACAGAATAACCCTTTCGCAATATGCAGGCTTGTCCCCCAAAAAGTTACCCAAAAAATTAGAAAACCCGCCCATAAATAGAGCTCCTCATTAGTTTGGAGCCAAAACAACATTCAAATTGAGTTTATGTGGTTTGGCGCCAAAAATTTACAACATGAAGTTCAAATTTCAAAAGAGCATTTGCAATGGTATCTTCTAGAAAGTGCGCCAATTTCTCGGGACCATAACTTTTGATCCAGGGCTCCGATTCGCAAACCGTTTGAACCGTTGGAAGGGTCTCAAAGTCAAGAACGCGCTCACAATTTGCTACACCGATTTTAGAAAGTTTTGGGGCCAATCCAGAATCTCTAAGTGCCTCAAATC
>VDFB02275566.1:124752-222684 GCA_007258455.2 Sequoia sempervirens
AAATCACATGTACAAAACCACATAAAAAATTTAATATTTTTCTCTTGATACACACTTTACAAAATAGGGCCAGGACTAAGTTGCCCTAGGTGACTTGGTCCCCCATTTTGTCTCAAAATTTTAATATGTCGAAGTTGGAAATTTGTTATTTGAATTTCAAATGTCAAATGTCGGCTATCGAGATTTAATTTATAGGAAATTAGAATTATTGTGTATATGTACCTAGTCATTTCACCATTTCAAATCTAAATGGAAATTATTGATAGCATTTGGTGATCAAGCAATTATTATTAAGTCAAGAGAAGATTTATTGCAAATTTCAATATTGAATCATGTCAAGTTTTATGTGAGTTTTTTCATGTTTATGTTATCATTTTGTTTTTGAGGATTAAACATGTAGGTCTTCGAAGCATATCAAGAAAATTTGAAATCAAACATTTAGGAGATTTGTATGACTTCAATCCTTCAAGGAATCAGATCTAAGTGGCGAGTTTCATCCATTATTGATTCATCATTTTTCTTATCATTTAGCCTTTATCCCTCAAAAATATAAGCTCTCTTTCATTGAAATTTCCATTGTGGAGGTGGAAACACCAACACGAGGTTTGATTGAGGCAAGACCCTATATGGAACAACCCTTCCTCTCTCTTTGAATGTGCAGGTTATAAGTTTGAAGAAGTTTAGAGGAATATTGAAGCTCATTGTTGTGTTCAAACCCTACAACATGACAACATATACAAACTTAGTTATCACAGCACCCAACAAATATTCAATAGTGAGACATGAAAGAAAGAAGAATTAGATCAGACTCTGAATAACTATCAAAATAGATCTAAAATTGGTCAAAAAGGATATAGTCACCCTAGGCAACTTAGTCACCCAAAATTAGGCCTAGATTTTAACCACATGTGCACAATACTCTACTCTTTTTCAGATCTAGTCTTAGAATTTGACTTTCAGTTTCCAATTTCTCTATATTTGCATCAAAACTATGTATTGTCATATTCATTTAGTTGCATCATTGAATTTTCATCAAAAATACATTTATGTATTGTAGAAACTTGTACTCATTTCTAAGTGAAAGTGTAATTTCACACTTAGCTTGGATCTATAAATTAGTGACCTTGGATTTATGAATTTTTAAACATCATTAATAGGCCCCTAATACCCTTTATTATGCATCCCAAGGCCTATTTTAATTATTTCCTAAAAAATTAACCTACATTGAATAAATCTTATTAATTGATTTAATGCCCCAACATAATCTGGGTCCTGAACTTTTAGGTTAGGGCCTATTCACCTATGGGTTAATGGGTCTCTTTTAAGTTCATAAACTCAAATTAAAATATGTTTTTGGAAAAATTTAAATGTCTCAAATTCAAATTTAAAGTGTTGGCTTTTTGGAAATTCAATAAACGGGAAATTAGAAAGGAAGCCTATAAAGACAAGTCTTTCAATCATTTTTCACTAGCAAGCAAGAGAGATTCACATGATATCACAAGGATTTACGCTCAAGAGAAATGATAAGTCAATCAAGCATTCAAATTAGAAGTCTTGGAGCAACATTCTACTTTTTTTGCAGGTCTTCAAGTTTATTTTGTCAACAAGATCAAGCATTGCCAAAGTTGATGATAGATTCCTATGGAGGATCATGATGGATTCTATATTTTGGGAGATGCATGAAGCCATTCAACCAAGCCTAATGACTTGTTTCCTAAGTGATTCCATCTTCTATTATCATTCTAGTTTCTTCCTAAAGTAATTTATATTCAAATTTGTGATCTATTAGGGTGATTTGACATCTCCCAAAGTAGGTCCTCGCCATTGTTCATGTTTCATTTAGGGATTCCATTGTAACACATTTGATTAGGGTTTATTTGCATTTTAAGCTCTTTTAATCTTAGACACACTTAATATTAGGGCTTGCACACACCTTTCATGTTTCAGATATATACTTTTCATCAATGTTTAATTACCAAACTTGGAGTTTGACCAAGGAAAACCCCCATCCACCATCAAACAACAATTTTGTTTTGCAGATTTATCAAAGGTACAAATCCAAGAGTGAAGTTTTAGAAGTGCAAGAAGGAAGTGTAGATCTAGGACTCATATCTCAGTTTCTTATTTTCTAGAAAGGGATACCTAGACCCATTCGCCCATGGGAGAATGAGTCCCTAACAACCTCCTAAAGCTACCTTTTTATGACAGGTGCATTGTATTTAACCCTTTCTAAATCTCTCAGAATTTTTTTCTGTTAGTATTGACCTTTATATTGATGTTTCAAGTTTGAATTGGCATAATTAGGTTGATTTTCTATTTTTGAGTTTTTCTCCCAAAATTATTGTTCGGCCTTGTACCCTTGTCCTCAAGAATAAGGAAATTAATAGATTCTCACATTGAGTTAATTTACCTAAGGGTTGTTAGCCAATTTTTTGTGGGGATCTCATTTACTAATGAAAATAGGAATATAGGATCTATTATCATCCTCTTGACTTACCTTTCCATTTTGGGGAACCCTGTTTTTCTATGTTTCATTTTGGTTGACCTGACGTTGTACAACAAATTTCTATAAATTAGAGTCCATTTCAATGCTCGATCTTATTTTTGCACTAATTTTGCATTAATTACATTACATTTATGGTTCTTTAAACTTGCATTAGTGAACATTGCATTTTAGGTTTAAATTTGCATGTTTACATCACTCAAATTCATAAGAAAAATGTATTAGATTTGCATTCATCTTGCATTGTACTTGCATCAAGATCACTATTCAATCATTTAGGTTTAGATTTAGGTTCAAATTGTATTCTAAAATTAGTCACCTTGTTCATCATTTGAACTTATTTTCACTTGCATTTAGACACCCTAATCTAGAAAAACCTGTTACAAAAACCTCTGTTTGCAATAAAAAATAGATATCACACACAATAAACAAATATTTTGGAAAATTCAATTTTAAAAACCCTAACAAAGGACCCATTCACCCATGGGTGAATGAGTCCCTGTATAGGAATTTTAGATAAATTTTTGGGTGATTTATTGTTTATGATTTTCCTTTTTTTTGATGTTCTTAGATCTGAGCATTGCTTTCTTGAAACAGTCTACTTTTGAATTCAAGTAATTGTTTCATTAGGTAGATCTTGCAACATTTTGGAAAACATTTCTTTCATATTTTATTTGAGGATAGAGTTAGATTTCTATAATTTTCCTTTATTTTTAACATCATTTCATAGATTAGATAGATTACTTTACATTTTGCAATCATTAGAAAACATAAAAAAAGCCAAAAGAATCAAACAAAACAAGCACAAATTAATGAAACCCTTGGAGAAAGCATAGTCATTTCATCATGTCAAATCTCCTTTTCCAAGATAACATCTCCCTCAAACCCTTTAGTAGTGATAACTTTGACATGTTAGACGAATCCCTTGAGGATTTCATCTCACAAGGTTCATCCACTAAGGATTGTCATGATAAACCAAAAAAAAGAGACGTGAATGTAATCACACCTCAACTTATCCTTTACCCACCCTCACCTCAACCTCAATTTTGAAACAAACCCGTGCTTATCTGAGAGCCACCTAAAAAGAAACCATTAACTCCAGGAGTTATCTTAAATTTTACAAGGAAAATTTCTAGTAACAATGTTTTACAGTAATCGAGTTACAATACCGTTGGTCACACATATAATACAAGAAACAATAGGAAACCACAACCCACTACTATTTTGTTACCATTTCCTCAGCCTATCTTGCCAAGTGCTCATCATTTTCCTTCACATAGTGGAAAGGAGTATGATTTTTTTGAACAACTTAAAATTACTCCTGCTAAGATATCCTTATGGGACCTTATTCAAGCCTCACCTAATTACCATAGTATGCTTCAAACATCTTTGCAACAAGTTGTGCTTCCTCCTAGTACAAATCCAACTGATGTAGTAACCCTAATTCAAGGAATGAATTCAGTTAATATAGATATTTTTTTCACCAAAGTGAGTTAATTTATTTGGAAGTACAAAAGCAACATGAAGCTTTCATGATAATATCTATTATTAATAGGATTGGGATAAAGAGAACCCTCATTGACAATGGCTTAGCCCTTAATGTGTGTAGCATAAACCTTTTGGATAAGATTGAAATGGATAGGAGCAATACTGAACCTAATTGTTTATCCATTCATGGGTTTGATAATGTAGGAAAACAATTGCTCGATGATATGACATTACCTATTATAGTTGGAAAGGCTACATTGCAAACTATTGTCCATGTTATTCCTCAAGATCTTTCATATAATCTTCTTTTGCGTAGACCATCGATTCATGAAATTCATGCAGTGCCTTTGACTCCTCATCGTTTAATGAAGTATGTCTACAACAACAAAGTGTACAAAATTAAGGCTTCCCTTGAACTAGAAATTTTCTTACACATTGAGAAATATATGGAAAGTCCTTAAAAAACATTGATACTAACTTCAAAAGTAGAAATTGTGCAAGAAGAAGAAAAATAAAAGCATATTGAAGAAGTTATGAAGTTATTGGAAGATAATTTGGGTTCCTTATATTTTACACCAACATTCATGGGAGAATACAAGATCATAACAAAAGAACTTGAAAAGGGAAAAGAACCAATGGTAATGTCAACAAAAAACTTGGAAGAATCCTCACAAGCATCTACTTCAACCACTAGAGAAGAAGACACAAGTTATACAACAAGTTTTGATGAAGTTGATTATGCACAACCACTGAATCTGAAGGAAACGGAAAAGATTTATGGAAGAGGTTATGAGCTCTTGAAATGACTTGTTTATAGTAGAAAAGGATGTGGTGTGAAATAAAAAGGAATCTATGTTCCTATAGAGCCTAACACACAAGAAACAAATATCGGTCTTGGATATTGTCCTTCTAAGATAACAAAATCATCAAAAAGTCCTTCAATCAACATCAATACCATCATGTGTGGTTCTTCTAAGATAAATCTCACTTTAAAGCACCACAAATTGATAGATACAAAAAATTGATGCATCATTGGAATACTTCGAAGATGATGAGGCCTTGAAAGAAATGATAGGATTTTATGATAAGTTACAAATTTTCCATCACAAAAAAGGATTCACTTGTGCCATGGTTAGTACTGAAAAATTTGATGAAGGAAATACAAGTGACATTGAACAAAACAAAGAACACATTCTTGAAGTTCTAAGACAAAGTGCACTACCTAGGAGATACAATCAACATACTAGAGGACACATCTAATGCAAAAAGAGTAATTCAAATAGGAAATTTCCTTGATGAGGATGAATAAGAAGATCATGCAACATTATTACATGAATTTCATGAACTATTTGCTTGGACTTATTTGGGCATGCCATATATTGATGCTAAAATAGTTATGCATAACATAGTCCTTACAAGATGCTAGACCTGTAAGACAAAAGATATTTAAGATGAATCCTAAGATAGCTTTATTGGCTAAAGCTAAGATTGAAAAACTCCTTGAAGCTGGATTTATTCATCCTATTGACTATTCTCCATGGATCTCAAGCATTGTCATAGTTTCCAAACCTAATAATCATATTAGGATGTGCACGTATTTTCAAGACCTTAATAAATCATCTTTAAAAGATTACTTTCACCTTCCTAATATTGACATGATAGTAGATTCAACTACAAGCCATGCTTTTTTTTCATTCATGGATGGTTTTTTGGGATATAATCAAATATTTATCAAACCTCAAGATCAATACAAGACAACATTTACTACAACTTGGGGAAAATTTTGTTGGGTGGTTATGCCTTTTGGATTAAAGAATGTGGGTGCAACATATCAAAGAGCTATGAAATTGATATTTTATGATTACATATATAATATTTTGGAAGATTATGTTGATGATATTCTAGCCAAATCTTTAACTGACCAATAAAATTTTAACATTCTTCAAATTTTTTTTTAAAGAATGCAAAATTATAACATGAGATTGAATCCAAAAAAATGTGTCTTTGGTGTGGATAGTGGAAATTTTTTAGGTTTTATAGTATCCCACAAATGCATCAAGGTGGAAACAAAGAAAATTGATAATATCACTAACATGCCACCTCCTAAAAACATTTCTCAATTGCGTACTTTACAAGGAAGAGTTCAAGCTATCAACTATTTTGTAGCATCCTTAGCGGATCAGACATCACCCTTTACAAAACTTCTTAACAAGGAAGTTGAATTTAAGTGGAATGAGGATTGTAAGCAAGCCTTTGAAATTTTGAAATAATACCTCACTACTACTCTTGTTTGACAACCTGCTATGCAAGAAAAACCATTTATCCTTTATACAAAGCATCAACCCATGCTTTAGCAGCATTGTTGGCTCAACAAGATGATAATGGTAAAGAAAATCTTGTTTATTACATTAGATGAACTTTGATTGAATAAGAAACTCAAATACAATGATAGAAAAACAATGTTTGAATCTTGTATTTGCTACTAGTAAATTGATACATTACCTATTAAATGCGAAAATTCATGTGATGACAAAGTTTGATCCTTTAAAACATCATTTTGCTAAAATTGATTTATCAGGAGGCTTAGCTAAATGGGTTATGTTAACTAAGTTTGATTTTAAATTTGTCTCTCAAAAGGAAATCAAAGGACAATCCTTAACCAACCATTTAGTTGATGCTCCTTCTCCATTAGTGTTACCTAGTATGGACTCATTCTCAGAATAAAATGTGTTAACTATCGAAAAGGAAACATGGGAGTTGTACTTTGATGGATCTAAGTGTAGAACAAGATTAAGAGCAAGGGTTATAATAATTCCACCTTTTGGAAATCTTATTCCCTTACCCTACCAATTAAAATTACTATGCACAAATAACACCGTGGAGTATGAAGCTTTAATTGTTGGATTACATGTAGCTTTAGCTCTTGGTGTTCAACACATTAAGATATTTGATGATTGTCAATTAATCTTTGAGCAAATAAGTGGTTCATATCAAGTGAAAAATGACAATTTATCTAAGTATAAAGACATTACAATTACTTTATTAGAACACATTGAATCATATACCATTGAAAACATACCATGGAAGGACAATTGACATGTAGATGTAATGGCAAGCACTGATTCCCTTGTATCTTCTGAAGATCCTTTTGTCGATCACATTTATAGTCCATATGATCACAAAATAATCAATAGACAATAAGATCAAAGAAGTGTTATTAACCGATATTGAAAACTCTAGTGAATGGTACAAAACAATATTGAACTACTTAAAATAAGGTACCTTTCCTAATCCTACAACTAAAAACATTGGAGCTCGTCTTCGAAAACTCACATATAAATATATAATCCTCATAGATGTTCTATATAGACGATTGTTTAATGGTATTTTTCTTAGAAGTCTTAAATAATCAGAAATCCCTACATCCCTTGAGGAAGTTGATGTAGGTGCTTGTGGGGGTCATTTTGAAGGAAGATTGTTAGTTCAAAAGTTAATCCATATAGGATATTACTAGAGACATATGGAACAAGATTGTTTTTCTCACATTAAGAAATGTCATAAATTTCAAGAGCACAATAATTTGATTCATGCTCTTGGTTCTTAGCTTCGTGCCCACGTTCCTATTTGGCCATTCTCAATTTGGGGTTTGGATCTTATTGGAAAAATATAACCACCCTCTTCCGCTAGACATATGTTTATAATTACTGCAATAGATTATTTCATGAAATGGATAGAATTTATCCCTCTTCATTCCACAATAGCTAACACAATATGTTGTTTCATATTGGAACACATTATTGCTTGCTTTGGTATTCCTTCCACATTAGTTTTGGAAAATGGAACTCCATTCAAGAAAAAATACATGAAGAATTTTTTGGAAACATTTCATATTCAACATCATATTGAAACAAATAAAAATAAGTGTAGGGTTTACCACCAAGGTGAGTTAACAAGATGATAAACCACTATTTTTCTTTATGGACATTTCACTCAATTATGAGTGCCAAAATGCACCAATAACAATAAAAAATTAATCCTAACTATTGTAACAACAATGAGGGAAGTTTTGAGAGGCTGAAACAATGTGTACCTTGTTGAAAAGATGTTTTTAGGTCACTAAGGACTCATTCGTCCAAAGTGGCAAATGGGTCCCTATTAGGGTTTATGAAAACTAACTTCTGGGTTTTGTTCTTTAATGTCTGCACTTCTAGGCCCTTAGTGCTCAATTCTTGAAATTTTGAAACAAATTCTTTATAGCACTTTTCATGATCTTGCAAGATAGGTGACAAATTTGCAACTTTTCAACTTTGACAGTTTTGCTTCAATCTTGTTCTCCACTTGATCTTCAACCTAAAAACCTACAAACACACATCAAAGAGGAGAATTTTTTTTTCATTCTTAGGGAATAGGGTTTTTCCCTGGTAAAACCTTGTTTATATAATTAAACCTTATGATGAAACAATGAAACATGAAACATGAACAAAGATACCTTGGATGATGTCTTGGAATGTAAATCAGCAACCTAAAATGAAGTGGCCATGTAGAATGTAGATCTTGATCTTGAATTGGATGTGAAACAATTCTTACAAATGGATCTTGAATTCTACATCAAAACACTAGCTCAACAACATGCTTGATACACTATTCCTTTGACATGATGATATGATCTTGAATTGCTGCAATAAAACTTCAATAATCTTCCCTTGAATGCCTTTGAAATGCTCTTGTGAAAGTACTCTTGATTTCTTATGAAGATCTTGGATTGCTTAGATAAAACTATGTGAATTAACCTTATATTTATACTAAACTTAAGAATTAACCCCATAATTCAAATAATACAAGCCGACATCAAATCTAGGATTCAAAGTCATTAAGATCCTGCCACAAATAAATTCAAAAAAGGGTGTCCTAGGTAAGGAGGACCCATTCACCCAAAGTGGCGAATGGGTCCTATCACAATTTTCTAGGACCAAGCTTCAGGGAGATGAAATATTATTAAAAACCCATCTCAAATATGCTAATAAAAGGGTGTCGTAGGCAAGGAAGAACCATTCGCCCAAAGTGGCGAATGGGTCCTAGCACAGTTTTCTAGGACTCCAAATTTTCCAATTTAAATGTTATGAAATATTATTAATTAGTGTCAAGATAGATCCTTGAAAAATGCAATTAAAAATGCTTAGATTTAAATTAAAGGGCCAATTAATCTCTAATTAACCTCAATTAATTAATAAAGCCCTATATTAGCATGAAAGTGTAAGAAAAAACTTTACAACACCCTAAATAAGGCACAATTAAGTCCATTTTATCATTAATTATTAATTCCCATACTAAGCATGAAAAAGGGTTACTTTTTTGACACTACACATTATCCACAATCAAATGGTCAAGAAAACTCAACTAACAAAACTATTGAACAAATCCTAAGGAAAATGGTAAGTAAACATAACAAAGATTGGCACACTCAATTAACTTATGCCTTATGGGCCTATCCTACAAGTATTAGAACATCTATAGGAAACACTCCCTATAACCTCATTTATGCTGCCGAGGCAATAATACCCTTAGAGTTAGAAATTCCTTCATTGAGAATTGCTCTTAGGGGGTTTATTGATGAAACTACCTATGAAGAGCAAAAATTGCATCAACTTTAAATTCTTCATGAACGACATATCAACACTCTTGAGCATCTCCAAGCTTATTCTAAACAAATGCAACATAGTTATCATGATCATGTCATTCCTTGTGCTTTTAATAAGGGCGACTAGGTATTATATGAGAATCAACATAATGTCAATGCCACCTTGAATGAAAAAGGAAATTTCAGCCCTAATTGGTTAGGACCATACATAATTGATGAAAATATATGGCACACCTCTCAAAGAGCCTAAAAATGCCACAAATTTGTGTCAATACTATACATAACATCCTTCTTGAATAGTATGTATACTAAAGCAATGTTAATAAATTAAGTAGATATTGTTCAATTCTATCTCACATTGCTTCATTCTTTGAAAAATAGATCTTTGTGGTCTTGGATTATAGAGTAATTGTCCAATAGGTCTAGATTATTACTTTAGTTTGCATACTATTCAAATTCATCCTGCGTTGTGTTAAGTTAGAGCCTTATATGCATTTAATGTTTTAAAATTAGATCATAGGTGCATTTAATTTAACATAACATAATCAATCACAATGTAGTATCTAATGTAAACTAAAACTATTTCAATTAGATCACATAAAAATTAGATCATGGAGACATTATTAAATATTCTTACTAAGGCTATTTAATAGATCATATCAACATTTAATTCACCATAAACTCATAAAACCAAACATGAATGTGATTATATTATAAATCAAACATTCAAGTACATATAATTAATAATATAATACTAATGTAGCCTATGGATGTTGGACCCCTCAGGGCCTGTGGTGGCATCCATCATGAAACAGTAGAATGTGACTATGATCTACTCATAGATATCACTAATTCTTGAAGGCCCTATGCCTCTCCAATTTCCCTAGCCTCCTGTATGAGTGTCACAATGTGCTCTTGCTCTATGTTGTCTCTATCTACCTGTAGTTTGGTAACCTCTCTCTCTAGCCTCGAGACCTATGACCATAGGATGGTCTCCATCTCACTACTAGTTGGAACTTGAGATGCTTGAAGCTCATCATATGCAACTCGCAGTGCTGAAATTTTATCTACAACTCACTCCTCCTTGGACTCAAATAGGTCAACACATCCAATTGTGCTCTCATATATTACCCTTAACCTTGCAACAAGATTGAAGAGATTTGCATGACACCCCACAGATGGTGGGGGCATGTACTCTGAAGGTATAACCTCATGTGGGGGAAAACAAGGCACCATTTCTATGGTCACCCACTGATAGAGATCACACAACTCTCGCATGGACCCTGCAAGATGAAAATCATAAAAGATATCAATACACATCATGATATATAAAAATCATATACATAAACATGAAAGAATAAGTAAAAGCATAAATAACACATCATCACTTGGATCTCCAGCTTGATAGTCAAGATCTCACTGAGCAACAACGGACCCCCTATGCAAGTGGCATGAATGGTCTGCTACTACTGGCCTCTCCATGCTCATGAGTCCTGACTCAGGTAGGAGGTGAATCTCTCCTCATGAGGGTACAAATCAGGCATCATGTACCTCATCAGACTCATCACTCATCGGTTGGACATCCTCCTCATGATTTTCGTCATCATCATCATCATCATCATCAAGAAATAAATCAAGTATCTTTTTCTAATCCTTGGAGTCTCCATCAATGACCCCATCATCTCTGTCATTTCTCGTAGGATAATGCATAGGAAAAAATGTGTTGGTTGTACTCCCATCCACCACTACTCATAGGCCACTGTAGCACCTACATCTTTGACATCTAAGACTGGGGGTACACGTGGTCCTCATCCTCTAAATGACTAAATTCAACATCATTAATGTTGAGATGATGATTGTCTCCAAACTGAGAGGCACTTTGTGTTGACTGTAGGTACCTAGGTGGAACCTAAACCTACTTGAACTACCACATAACATGATCATAGTAAAAAAGTATCACTATGTAGTATTTAACCCTAGTACAAACTGATCCCACTGCATTTGGACTAACTGGTGTGTAATATCTACCCCCTGGGCTACCATGATGTATGGTCTCTAGAGTATATCATCATATTCCAGGTAGTCGAACCTAGCCCTCTAGTATAACAAGTCTCCATCCTGCCATGATCATCTAAGTGGATAATTGTAGGCTTGTAGATAGCCCATGGCCGCTAGCATAGGATAACCTATCAACCTAGTACATGTGATATGCTCGAAGCACCACACTTGAAAGAGTGTACAATGAACTATGTTGTCTATATCCTGGTAGACAAAGTGCCTAGATCATAATATGAGTGTGTTGGCATACTGTGACCTCATGCATATATGGTTCAATGCTACTCCATGTCTCAAATAATGTGGACTAATCCTCCATTAAGTGTGTGCCTCATCCATCTGAAACTAGCGTTAGTGTTGTAGTAACTATCATGATGCTTCTCAATAATGGTGATTGCACATATAGTAGCTATCTAAGCTCAATGTAGGGTGTGACACTCATCTCTTGAATGGGATAACATAGGTAGTACTTGATATCCTCTTGCATCTCCTCATGTGACTATTCCTCTACTGAATGGACAACCTCGCTATAGATAGGTAATCTCAAGATGTGATGAATTTTTTCTAAGGTAACTGTCATCTCTCTTGTAGGGAGGCGAAAGGTGCATGTATTTGTGTCCCACCTCTCGACTAGTGCCATGAGCATAGCATCATGGTAAAATGATAGTCTCCTCCTCTGACAGCTGAGAAAATTTCTCTTGGAGGTGACAAAATTTTCTTCCTCCTAGATGCTAGTGAGCTTGCAGAGGGATCTAAAGAATAAAAATAAAAATAAATCATCACTAACATTCCTAAATCTATACATTAAGTAATTAAATTTACACTAAAGTTTCTTTAGGACACTTTGCGACCAACTTGGACATTTGGGCCATTTTTGGACAGGGCATCCTAGACACTCTAGCCATTTTTGGATACTTTGCAACTAAGTTGGTTACATTGCAACCAAGAGGGATGATTTGCGACAAAGGAGGATGCTTTGCAACTTCTTTTATCCAAGGTCCTAAAAACTTCTAGAAATGCATAAAAAATCTTATAAATATATGAATGTGAAGATAAATCAGAGTAGAATCCACTTATTGTATGTTGGAACTTGCCTCATGCCACCTCATTGCACAAAATCTCAAGTCTCAGAGGCCTATATGCTCGTCTGCTCAGAATCTTCAATCACTCTACACCAAGGTAAAGTGCAAAATGGTAAATGTCAAAATGATAGTCAAAAGTGTCATTTTCATGCATAAATACTAAACTCTATTATAGAAACAATATTTTATTCTAAGTAAATTTTATTCAAATCAACATATCGAGGGCTAGAGAACTCCGTTTTTGACATCGTTTGTTGCATTGAATTCATAATTTCATCCCCGATCTTATCTAATGCCTATCAATAAGAGGCATTGTAAATCCAATACCCTATTGTAAGTGTTCACATCATCAACCAAATTAATTTGATGAGATTTCATGGCTATCTTGATTCCACCTCCATAAAGAAAGCAAAATCTAGGGGGCATACATCTACCCTCGAATTCAATTCTCTATATACATTTGATAAGAGGATTTTTGAACAACTAACGAATTGGTGTTGCAGGATATAGTTCTTTACATTGTGTTTTTACAGATAAATACAGCGGGGGCTTCATTCTCCATATTTTTGAATGAATCCATATGAGTATCCTTTTATTGTTCAAATTCCTTTAGCTTTCATATGCACATAGTGTCATATGGCTGCTAAAGTGGGGGCTAAATGTAATGTAGAAAATTATACTCCTTTCTAAGTGAAAGTACAATTTCACACTTAGTTTGGACCTATTTTAGTGACCTTTCATTTATGTATTTTTAAACCTAATTAATAGGCCCCTAATACCCTTTATTATGCATCCCAAGGCCTATTTTAATTATTTCCCAACAATGTAACTCAAATTGAGTAAATTCTATTAATTCATTTAATGCCCCAATATAATCTAGGTCCTAAAATTTTAGGTCAAGACCCACTTGCCCATGGGTGAATGGCTCCCCTTTAAGTTAATAGACTCAAAGTAAAATATGTTTTTGGTGGAATTTAAAGGTCTCAAATTCAAATTTTAAGTGTTGGATTTTAGGATTCAATAAATAAGAAATTAGAAAGGAAGCCTATAAAACAAAGTCTTTCAATCGTTTTCCTCTAGCAAGCAAGATAGATTCACATGAGCTCACAAGGATTTATACTCAAGAGCAAGGAGAATTCAATCAAGCATTCAAAGTTGGAGTCTTGGAGCATGATTCTACTTTCTTTTGCAGTTCTTCAAGCTCATTTTGTCAACAAGATCAAGCATTGCCAAAGATTGATGATAGATGCCTATGGAGGATCATAATGGATTCTAGATTTTGGGAGATGCACCAAGCCATTCAACCAATCCTAATGACTTGTTTCTTAAGTGATTACATATTCTATTATCATTCTACTTTCTACCTAAGGGAAGGTATATTCAGATTTGTGATCTATTAGGGTGATTTGACATCTCCCAAAGTAGGTCCTCACCATTGTTCATGTTTCATTTAGGGATTCTATTCTAAAACATTTGAATAGGGTTTCTTTGCATTTTAATATCTTGTAATCTTAAACACACTTAAGATTTGGGCTTGCACACACCTTTCATGTTTTAGATCTATACTTTTCATCAAGGTTTAATTATCAAACTTGGGGTTTGACCAAGACAAACCCCCATCTACCATCAAACAATAATTTTTTTTTGCAAATTTATCACAGGTACAAATTTAGGAGAAAAGTTTTAGAAGTGTAGGAAGTGCAGATCCAAGACAAATCTCAATTTTTGATTTTCTAGAAAGGTAGTCCTGGACCCATTCACCCAGGGGAAAATGAGTCACTGACAACCTCCTGAAACTTCCTTTTTATGATAGGTGCACAATATTTAACCCTTTCTAGATCTCTCAGAACTTTTTTTTCTATTAGTATTGACCTTTAGATTGATGTTTCAAGTTTGAATTAGCATAATTAGGTTGATTTACTATTTTTATTTTTCCTCCTAGAAGTTTTCTTTAGCCTTTTACCCTTGTCCTCAAGCATAAGGAAATAAAAAAATTCTCACATTGAGTTGATTCACCTAAGGGTTGTTAGTCAATTCTTTGTGGGGATCTCATTTCCTAATGAAAATAGGAAGATAGGGTCTATTATCACCCTCTTGACTTACCTTTCCATTTTGGGGAACCCTATTTTTCTATGTTTAACCCCAAAAGAAATTTAGATCCAAGGTTAAGTGGCTCACCTTCAAGGTTGCAAGACAATATAATTCCCTTGTTGATCTGAATTCTAATTTTTGTAGTGAAAGGTGGCTAATCCTAGTAAAACCCTAGGATCGCTTTTCCCACATTACAATTATTATGCTACCAAAATTGCTCTCGATATCTTTTTTGTGATGCTCATATAAAGACTTAAACTCTACAAGTGTATTAGAACAATTGATTATTGAATAATATATTGAATTTCTTTGAAGTGTGGTTTTGAAAATGAAAGGGATTTCCCCACATAAATCATTGTGTTATGGTATATTATTTTTTTGTTTATTCCATTAATAACTATATGAATAATTTTATTTATACTCATACCTCTTATAGATTAGTGTACGAAGTGTATTTTTCACATGTACCTCCTTTCAACATAATTATTAATAGGCCACTCATTGCCTCTTTGGGCTCACTTGGTCAAATAATTAAATCCCTTATTGATGTGAAAATGACTAAGTGGGGCTAACTCATGAAAATAATGTGTGGAACTCAAAGGTAAATAATAAACATATTGAATAACACAATCAATTAGAGTTATTGGAAAAAACTTATCTAAGTTCTTATTCTCATATGCAAAATCTAAACATGTCACATTGGAAGATTGCAAATAAACATTAGGATCACATTTATATTGTATAATTTAAATAATCTTGGTGCAACAAAATTAGGGGGCAATAAATAGATAAAAACTTCAAAACAAGTAGTGTGTGATATGGGGGATTATATGTGATGAAATAATTATTAGGTGTATTGTTTACTTGCTTCTTAATAGAGGTCATATTTTGCATTAGTGTATCTAGTGTGGAAGTGGTGATAATATTGGTGTTAAGAGTGTGTGAGATGATATAAAAATTGTAATGAGGACTATATTGAAATTTAATTTCACAGTTGTAGAAGGAGGGGTCATTGTGCAAAGTGGAGTGGACATGGGGTGAGAGGGAGGAATATGTGAGACATCAAATGGGAAGGAGTGGTGTGAGACGTATGAGTATGAGGCATGTATGCGGATGGGTGAGAGTAAGAGGAACACTAAAGGAGTTCAAAAGTAGATGAACCATTAGAAGTAGGTATATAATATGTAGGGGTGACTCTAAAAGAAATGATAAAATTAGTGGTAGTATACATATAAGTGGTAACTATGGAAGGATAAGGTTCAATAGAAGATGAAGAATGAAAGGATACGACATTTAAATAATCCAACAAAGTACCTTGATACAATAAATAATATATGTGATAAGTGGAGCACTCACTAATGTTTGATGTAAAATACTTACCAATTATTGAGGAGCCTGAGGATTATAAAGTGCATCAAGTAATTATCTAGTAAGAGCAACATCTTCTTTAGCTATATATGTCTAGTGGTCATAGTCTTATTGTTTTACATGCTCCTTTAAATTGTCCTCAACATGAGCACTAGGATGGACCTCATTATAATTTGATTGAGTAGCCATGCCAAGGTTGAAATGAGAACTCCTTTGTAATGGAATATTAGAATCCCAAGTAGCTTGTGGCTTGAATAAAGTAATATGTATAAGAAAGAGGAAGATGAAGCAATATAAATCACTTGCTAATGTGTAAAGTGAAAAATCAATAAGAAATTAAATATAAAAATTAAACCCTAGAGGTGAATCCAAGAGTGAGTAGGGTTTGCATAAGGTCACGTAATAAATCAAATGCCATAAGATAATAGGAGGATATGGAGCAAAATAAGAAAAGGAAATTATCAAACCCTAAATAAATATAAATATAAAATTAAACACTCCAAAATAAATAAATGTGAAAATCATAATTTAGAAGGTAAAAACCATAAGAAATATTGGAGAAGTAAAATGCACAAAAATGTAGGGAAATAAAGTATGTTTTACATAAGACATAGTGTAATTAAATAAATGGAAACAAGCATAAAATTAACCTAGATCATTAGAGTTCCAAGGTAGATAATTAAAATAAATTTATACAAATTAAAGGAAAGGGTTAGGAAAACTTGCTGATTAATAGATGATGTTGAGCTTGTACATAATTGATTTGTTGCTATCCAAATATTAATGTCCTCAATTTGATAATTGACTCAAAAATCTCCATGGTTCAATTTTCCAAGTCCTACAAGTTTAATATTGAGTGACACAAACTTGATATGATGTTACAAATTGGTCTCTATTGTATGTGAATGATTTGAGAAAATGAGAACCTATAAACTTGTTCATATTTTCCTTCTTGCTATTTAAAACTATTAACATGTTATATAGGGACATTGTTTATGAGTCTATTTATTTGATAGGTGAATGGGTTCTCCTAGTTCAAAGTCCTTTGGAAAGCCAAATTAATGGAAATGAGCTATGTTGAAGGAAACATACATGAATATATAAATGACCTAGATATGATGATGATATGGATCATTCTATTCTTTACTACCATTTAAAAATAATTTTTTTGTTCAATGGTTCTCCTTTTAATTGGATGCATAATTAAAACACATTAAATACCTTTAAACACCATAAAAAATAACATGTCACACAAAACATGTGTTATTCAATGCATAACAACTAGTAAAAGGGGGTATGAAACTTGGACTTTGAAAATTCAAAAATGTGAATTTAAAGTTTATTCTTGCATGTCTTGGGATCTAACCAAGTCCATCCTAAGACATTTGAAAATAAACCTTGAATCTAAAATGATAAGTGAAAAGAACCACCTAGTTCAGTTGTTAGGAAGAGTAGTGTCACTACTTATCAAGGGTCTCTTCCCACTCCCTCACAACCGATCACCAAATCTCTAGCTTGCTCTTCCCATTCTCCACCTCATTTTTTGAGGTAAAGGTCAAGGTCCCCTATTGCTCATAATGTTGATTTGGACTCTTGTAACTAGCCTCCTTCTATAAGGCATAGATCTAGGTCTTCATACCCCTCTATTGTTGTGTCAGAAACTATTGATCAATCCATTGCAGTTGCTAATTGGTTTGATGTGTTGCCACAAAAGGATGACCCTTCATTCTCCTCTTTACCATGAATTTTAAAGTAATGTCTTGGAATGTAAGAGGGATCTCTCTCCCTCACCCTAAATATGGAGTTAAAGATGTGATTGTCAAGTGGGAACCTGATATTGTGTTCCTTCAAGAAGTTAAACTTGTTGCTTCACGTCTTTCTTGTTCTTTGTCCAATGTTTGGAGGAATGTTGTGCTCTTCCATACATTGCATAGCGAAGTTAGTGGGAGTAGGAATTGGTTTAGCTTCTTGGATTCATAAGTTTTCCATTGATAGAGGTGAGGAATCTTCACATAGTTGTGTGTGGGTCCTAACCTTTATTAATGGCCAACCTATTGGGTTCTTCTCCATTTATACTCCTAATTCAACAAAACATAGAAATGTATTGTGGGATCAAATATCAAAAACCTCCCCAATGTTGATTGGGTTATAGGAGGTGATTTTAATATGGTAGAATTCCACAAAGACCAAAGTTGGAAAAGTCATTTTAAATTAAGAAATGAAGATTTTGACAAATGGTTGTCTTGTATAAATTTTGTGGGGGTGATTGACCCTATCCACACTAATAGCTCCAATCAGGGTTGCAATTGGTTTACATGGTCCAATCGCATATTTGGGGATGATAGAAATTTGAGCAGACTTGAATTTTTTCACATTTCTCCTAACCTTCATGTCATCCATGAATCCTCTAGTTGTAGTGTGAGAGTGGATTATTCTAGTTCTCTTTTAGACCACTTTACCATATTCTTTTCTATTTCAAAAAATGCTAACAATAAAATGGAGTCCAATCTGCCCTAGAAACTCAATAATTCTCATCTAAAAAATCCTTCTTATGTGGATGCTCTTGTTGTAATTTGGAATTCTATACCCAAACCAAGTGAAGGAGATTATTAGAGGGAGTGGTAGAATCTGGCCATTTTTTGTTGTGTTAAGTTCCTATGAGCTTTTGGTAAGAGACTAGTCTAGCAACAAAAACGTAAGGAGAAATATTTAAAGGTGAAACTTGAATGTCATAGGAAGCTACTCAATGTTGATCCACAACAATATTGCATTGCAATATTCTATAGCATCTTTAGAGATTCATATTCAAAAAATTGATTCCTACAAAGGACTAGGAGAAAAAATAAGAGCCAAACTTCATTGGATTAAGGAAGGTAATAAAGGCTCTAAATAAGTTTCTTTAAATTTTTTAACTATAAACATAGGAAGGATTATATTGGAGCTATTCAAGATGACTTTGGTCATGTGCATACCATTCCTAAAGAGGTTATGAACCTATTTCAGAACTTTTATGAGAAGTTTTTCAAGGAAGACTCTCATTGGCAAGATACTCAACCAATTCTGGAAGATATGATCAAAGAAATTATTCCCAAGAAGGTAGATACGTGGTATATTAATTTTTTGGATTGAGAAACTTCTATGGAAGATTTATAACATGCTACTTTTTCAATTCCTTCCAACAAGAGCCCTGGGATGGATGGGTTGTTAGTGTAATTTTACCAAACTATGTGGCAACACATTAAAGATGATTTCTATTTGGTTTACATGGAGGCATTAGCTCAAGGTTCCTTAGATCCTAATATTAATAAGTTGCTTATAAACTCCTTCCTAAAGGGAAGATTGAAGAATCCATTGTTGGTTGGCATCCCATAACCTTATTGAACACTTCTGACAAAATTCTTGCTAAAGCTATTGCTTCTAGAATTAAGTCGATGGTGAAAGAGATTGTTAGACCAAAAAAAATGGGTTCCTTAGAGGGATGATAGCTTGATTCTTGCATGGAAAAAATATTGAATGGGATCAACAATGAAGAAAAAATTCTTTATTGGTGAAGCTTTATTTTGATAAATCCTATGAGAGAATTTGATGAAGTTGTATTCTTAAAATGCTTCATTGGGTAGGTTTTGGTCCTCAGATCTGCAAACATATCCAAATGTTGTTCAAGGATGATAATGCTCATCTAGTGGTTACCAAGGAATTATCAAATTCATTTCCCTTCCAACATTCTATAAGACAAGGTTTCCCATTATCACCCTTTCTTTATGTGCTTTCTCAAGATGCTCTTGGGTATTTGCTGCAAAAGTATAATCATATGTATTTAATACAAGGTGTTTTGATACCAAATGATGCATTTGTTATTGAATCAAACTTTACTAATGATAGAATGCTTTTTCTTCAAAATTCTAAAGAAGAGATTCATAGTGTGATGCAGGTACTTGAACTTCATTGTGTTGTTTTTGGTTCTAAATTGGCTCATCACAAAACTAAATTTTTGATGGTAAAAATTGGTCTCGTTCTAGACTAGATACCAAAAGAATGGAAACAAATTAAACATGGAGAAATTTCTTGCTACTTGGGGATTCCCTTTGGACTTGGTGTTATACTTTTTGATATGTGGAAATGGTTTTTTGATAAGTTGAAAAATAAGATTTTCTCTTGGGGGAATAGATTTTTGTCTCTAGCTGGAAAGATTCAAGTGGTGAATCATTTATTTCTAGCCTCTCATGTTTATTATTCCTTGAAAATAGGTCAAATAGGGTGCTCCACCTTTTAGGAGATGGAACACTAAGGTAGGGTTTTAGGACCTTTCCACCTATTTCCTCTAAATTTCATTCAAGGAAACCTTAGAGATCTCAATCTAGGGATGGAATGAGGGAAAGAGATATACAATAAGGTATCCTAGGGTGTGATTAAAGATAATAAAGGGGGTTCACCACCAAGCAATGGATTGGAAAGACAAGAAATGCACTGATATGCAGAAATTAAGTTATATGACCTAGAAAATGAACTTAAATCAGAACAATAAATTGGAGATAAATAGAGGTGCACCTAGAAACTGAAGAGGCTTGAATGAGGGTTTGAAATCCTAGAAATATTGAATTTTAATGCAAACTAGGACTCATACACTAGTAGGGGTGATTTATTCCCAGTTTAGGGTATCGGGTCAGAACTAGAATCTGGAACTGCTAAACCAAGATCTACATAAACACTAGGACTCATACGCCATACGTGGTGATTTAGTGCCCATATCAAGGTTGATCGAAAACTCTAGAATTCTGTAGTGATATTCTGTAGCTTCTCTCCTATCAAATCTCTAAGTCTAAAACACTGAATTGCAACTTGTAGGTGACTTTTCGTGATCCTGCAATGTAGATCACAACTTGACAAATTTTCTCCAATCTTGCTCTTTAATTGATCTTCAACCTAGATCTACAAATCACACATCAAAGAGAGGGGGAAATCATTGTTTTGGTAGTAGACAGGGGTTTTCCTTGGTCAAACCTCATTTTAGAAATCAAACCTTGAAATGAATAGAAATAGAATGAAGGAATGATGAATGAACAAATATGTTATGTTGTAACTCACCAAACCCTTGAAAAAAGGTTACAATATTATATGTAATGACTAGCATGAATGTAGATTTTGACTCTTGCTTGAAGGATGGATCTCAACTTCAATGCTTGCTTGAATCATAAAACCCTACATCATAATTCTTAGCTCAAAAACAAACATGATGCATGATGACTTTGACATGATACTTGATTCTTGAATAGTGCTCCAAAATGATTGATAATAAACTCTTGAATACTCTTGAATGCTCTTGTAATCATAAAATTTCTATAGGAATGCTCTCATTAATTTGTTAGGAGAAAATATGTGAATTAACCTTGTATTTTTATACTTGCTTATGCCAAATTTCTTGAATTTATAACACTACAAGGTGACATTAGATCTAGGAGAATAAAATCCCACCAAGAATTGAATTCAAATTTAGGTCAAAGCTAAGTAGGACTCATACACCAGTTGGGGCGTATGAGTCCTAGTAGGCTAAGCTCAACACACAAATTTCAAGAAATGTTTACTTTAATGTCAAATTCAAGTTCAAGACCTGAAACTTAGCTGGGAACCATATGTCCAAGATGGTGTATGAGTCCTAGATCACTAAATCAGAGCCATACACACCAAAAACATTAAATTATGATTGGATACTTGATATGTATTGGGATTATCCTTGGAAATATGCATTAACTAAGGCTTGTGGATGAAAAATAGGACCAAATAAGGCATAAAGAAGCCCAATTTGAGCAGGGAGGGCCCAAAAAAGTTTGAAAATGTAGAGATATAAATTTCCCTACACTACATTTAGTCCCCACTTTAGTGAGAGGAGGAAATTGCTTCAAACTCACACTAAAGTAGACAAACTCACATCAAGAGGGGTCCAAGTGTGTTGGAAGCCTTGCAACATGAGCATGAAGTATGGATGGTTTGTGTTGGTTGTTCCTATGTTGTCATTGATGTCAACATGGTGATAACTATATGGGAAGACTTCTTGGTTTACCAGAAGTTGTTCTTTGTCGGTAATACCCTTTTGTGATGGGTTAGTGTGTTGGTATTTGAGTCTGGAATTTACCACAAGATCTGATATGACTCTAATCTCCTAACCATATTTTTTTGGCTCATTCAAACAACTATATCCTAGATCTTGAGATTTCTTTTATTGTGAAAAGAAAGTTATCTCTGATAGAGTTTAACTCTATATTTTACTGTTGTTATGTGTGTGTCATATTATGTTGGAGACTTCACATTCTACTAAGCAAGGAAAAATTTAGTGGTGAATCTTCACCAGTTGGTGAATAATTGAAATCGAGACCTCTAGAAATGACGAATAGTACAAGCTAAAAAGAGATTAAATTGCCAGGTTTTTACAAAAAAATAATTTCATCTCGATTAATTCACCTATGCATTATTTTTTAAACTAATAAATCGAAGTGATTCACCATGTAAATGATGCATCACTGGAACTAATTTCGCCAGTAGTTTATATTGTAATTGTAGACACATAAAATATACTAATTGACATTGTGCACTTGATCCCAATTAACTAACATTGTTTCGTCCTGAATCACCTCTTAAGCTTATCATCACTATTTGTCCCTTAATTAAATAAATAATCATTTATCTAATTAAGTCATCATCTCTTGTTAATTAAATAAATCAATTTTATTTAATTAATTTTGTAATCCCCCTTTTAATTAAATAATACATTTTATTTAATTAAATCTCTAAGTCATTCTATTAAATTAAATCAATCTTTATCCAACATCATCCCTCTTTAGTTAAATAAATCAAAATATTTATTTAATTAAATCTAAATCATTATTCCTCTCTTTTTGATTTAAATTAATCCAAAAATCTAAGTCAAAAGTCAAAATCAGCTAATCTCCTTTAAATTAATCAAATCCTGATTAATTTAATCCTAATCACTCAAATCCTCTAGATTTTGTAACTTACACATGAAAATCAATTTAATTGATTTATAAATCATCTATTTTCATTCAAAAAGGCATCCAAGTGGGAATATTCCTCAAATTTGAAATCTCCCCCTCAAAAGGACTTGTCCCTTTCAACAAAGAATTTAAAATCTCTTACATGTCCTTTTTTTGAGCCATGTGCATTTGCTTCACCTTTCAACTCATTCTTCAAGCCATATTTTGAATTTGAATCTCCCCCCTCTTTGCACATTCTTCAAACTGTGTTCATTCCTCAACCATTCACATGATGACATGTTGCTTCTTCTCATTTATTGAAAATTAATCCCACAATGCTCTATTTTGAACATTCATACATCTTCTCATTCTATAAATGAGGAGCTCATCTCCTCATTTCATCATCCACAATTTGAGTAAATTTACTCTACTCAAATCCATAGCAATTTATCATCAATTTCATCCAAGCATAGTTAGGTTTTATGCGGTTTTTCATCTTGGAGCATACATCAAGCATCAACAAAGTGGACCACTCTTCATCACATATCAACTTTGCATCATTGGAGTTGGGAAAGAGCCAATTTTCACATCAAATTGGCACCAATTCCCTCAAGAGATTAGGAGTTTGTTGGCTTTAGAATAGATTTTGATATGCTTTCAAGTTTCATTGTGTTCTTCCTTTCATTTTCTATCTCTTTTGCTATTCAAATTAATTTCTTGAGGAACCCTTATTCTTGCTTGCATTTGATCTCCTAATGTATTCATTTATTGTGTTTTGCAGGTATTTGAATTAGGGTTCACATTTTGGTGCTAGAAGGAGGGGTTGAATTACAAATCTAACACGTTTTTTTATAAAATTTCGCTATTTTTTGACAATACTATTCATTAATCCCCATTTTTTTAGCGCATATGATCACTATTTTAGCGCTTTTAGAGTCAGTTTTAAAATGACCATATCTTGGTCATACGAAGGTCTTTTTTGATACTTTTTTTTTTGAAATGGGGTAGAATTTTGTAAGCTATCCAATGGTGTAGGTGTTTCTTAACTATTAATGAGTTAAAATTTTCAAATTTGCATCTAAAGTCAAAACACATGATAACTTGGCCTAAGTTTTAGGGTGTTTTGGTTAATGATTCATCTAACCCCTATATTCTTTTGTTTCTTGATCTCATCTAACATTTTTATCACTTTTGTAGGTTAGGAAATCAAAAAGGGGAGGAGAAAAAAGAAAAAAAAATCAAAGCTTCTTATTACATCATTTCTCTATTGTATCAAGTTTCTTTAGACACTCTTGGAAGAAATTATAATTCCAAGTTTAAAGGATTGTATCACTTCAAGCTTTTAGGACTCAATAGATTTCAATTTGGGCTCTAAAAAGAACAATACAAAAGGCTTAAAATGAACATTAGAACTACAACTTACTAGATTTTGTTTTCTTGGATTAACAAATTGAACAAATGTCTTTCACTTGTGATTTGGTGCTCTAAAAAGAACTCACATATTGCTTTGAGGATTTAAAAAGAACAAGTGCAACTTTGTTTGTTGTGAGAGCTTACTTAAACTAAGGGCATTGAAAAAGGATGTATGCGCTTGTCTCGCGCTTTATAGCGATCTTGAGAATCAAAAGGCATTTTTCATGACTTTAGGGTGAGACAAAGCAATCACCTACACACTTCAATTTGGGTTTAAAATTGAACAAAATCTTGTGCGAGTGTGAGTAGAGCATCATCACGTATATTCTCTCTCTTTGTGCCGTAAAAGATTGATCAAGTTACAGATTTTGTCTTTGCTTGCTTTTGTTTATCTTAGAGGGCCTGACTTGGGGAAAAAGTACTCACCCAAGGGAACGAATCAACTGGTAACACTCTAAAGCCAAGAGTATTTTCCAACCGGTATATAAATGTGGATATTGGAGTAAACACCAATATCACGCGGTTGATTCCGACAAGATGGATCTGAAAGGGGACTCTTGCCATATGGGTGAACTCCTACGAACGAAAAAGTCCTTACTAAAACCCATATGTTAGAATTTTCCAAAATCTTTAATCTATTCGTTGGTGCAAGAACAGGTCATTCTGAAGCCGCCCCACACTTTTACGGTCTTCAAGTAGAAATGGAAAGCATGCCATGGGAGTTTCATGGGTGTTAATGCTTGGCTGCCCCATATAAGTGAGTGTCATGGAGGGGAGCCAGTGGGGTCAAGCATCTAACCATTAGCTAGAGATAAGCGTAGCTGGACTTGTCCAAGTGGGAATCCAACAAATATTGTCTTACACATCCATAGGATTGTACTTATTCTTGGGTTACAAAATGCATTGCTTGATCAAGAACATCTTGAAAACAAACACTTAACATTATCCAAATTTCAAACCCTTTTGGAGACAAATACCATTGACTCAATCTATATGTTATTGCTTTCCCTTGGGATCCACATCCTTAGAGGTTTCTAAACATTGGATTATATCTCAATTTGTCTCCTTAAGTAAACAATAGGAAAACCCTTGCCTTAACTTCATTGAATTTCCACATAACATATCTTGTGGGATTTGAAGAAGGTAAGACATTGGACATCTTAGTTTGAAAGCCTAATCAAAGAAAGTGTTTTTGGTAAAAATAAAGACATTAAGCAAAGCTAAACAAAAAAAAAACTTTCATGTGTGATTGAAGACTCATGATTCTTAAGAAAATCCAAATCATGAGGTCATTTGCCCAAAATTTGAAAATGTTTGTTCAAAAGAAATCATTCTTTGGTTATAAAGGTCTTTAGAAAGCATTTGCATGTTCTTCAATACCTAGGTCTAGGCAAACAAAGTGTCTTTTTTAGGTTCATCTTAGGATCAAAACATATCAAAAAAAATTTCATCCATCCTCCAAAAGTATCAAATCAAACATCATCTCACAACTCACCTTTTGGGAAATCTTGAAATCATCCTTGCTACTAGGCTTTTGGACAAAAATCTAGATCATCAAAATCTTCAAAATCTTTGAAAACATCATCAAAATAACCTTTGGCTAAATATGTGTAGATGCATCCTTTTGCATATGCTTAGTCAACTTCATCAAAATCATCTTGTTTAGCTTAGTATATGTGGATGAATCCTTCTTCATTTGCTTAGTGAAACTATCATCTTGTTTGGATAGGTATGGGTAGATGCGTCCTTCTCCCCACACATATTAAAATTATCATCTCTTGAACAAAGCTATCCCTTAGATCATCATCCAACATCTTAGGGTCTTCTTGTTCAAAATCAAAACAATCAAAACCAATCAAGATCAAGGACAAAATCAAAAGGAAAAATCAAAATAAAAAATTTGAAACATATCTGAAAGTCTGAAAAACCTAGCATCTCACATCAAGATTGATCAAAAGACCATAACATCCACATTATCCATCCCTCACATCATCACCACATCATCATCTTTGATCCTCAAGGCATCTTAGAACTTTCTACTTTGGGCATAAAGTAAAGATCGATCCAAAGAATTAAGAGATTCATCTCCCATAGTCTCAAAAATTGATCCTTGTTTTATGGTTCTAACTAGATTTCAATACAAGAAGAGTATGGAAGGCAACAAAGAAACACCCGCATCAAGTGATCTTAGCCAAACAAACACAGAAATAAATCTCACCGAATCAAGTAATCCCTTGACCCTCTCATCATCACAAAATCCACAAGAAGAAAACCAAGGAGAAGATCTTACCTTTGGAATGTGTTGCGAGGAAATGACTGAGATGCTCCAAAATCCAGATAATCATAGAATCATCAAAATCATGATGAGGCTCAACTCTTCGTTATACATGCTTGAGCTAGCAAAACAAGGGGCCAAATTACCTTCGGATTTTGATGTGAGTACTATAGTTGAGACATCTTTTCCTCCAATCTCATCCACCATTCCCATCTAATCTACACCCCCATCCCAAAACATCACACAAAATATTCCGCAAATCATGACATCTTTTTCTCCAACCCAACCCAATGTTAACAAGGGAAATGCATTTCTCAATGCTCTACAAGCACACCCCCTTGTTAATAATCAAAACCTGGATGCAAACACCACCTTGGAACAAAACATACTTGAAAACCCATTACATAAGAATGTTCCTCTCACCTTCCATCATGATCCATCATCATCATACTTTCATGCAATGACTCAAACTCCTCTCCTCACAAATTCATAAGAGGAAGGGGACATGTTCGCATCAGGGGGCATCTTTGACACCACAACATTTTCACAAGAACTTGCACCCCTCACACTCCCACCTCTTCCACCATTACCATCATCATCCACATCACTCCTTGGTTTAGGGCTTCCCCCTCTATTGAATATCAATCAAACCACTATCCCAAATATCAATCAAAGCATCATACCAAAGGCTCAAACTTTGTCGTTGATATCACAACAAATGAAAAACACACAAGCAATCACAACATCATCAAACACTCCCTTAACATCGCAAAACATGATCTCTCAAGGACCAACCATATCAACAACACCATCCATCATGAACACCACCTTTACAAATACCATCCCAAATCCACCACCACCCCCACCACCACCAATTTCCACAACATCAAGCCAATATGATGCGGCATTGCAAGCTGCTTTCCAACGAGGATACCAACAAGTGCAGAAATAAAAAGCCGTATACTTAGCTGCTCAGCAAGCTACTTAAGTTGCACAAGCTGCTCAAGCTGCACAAGCTGCATTACAAGTGCAACAAGCTCAAGCTTTATTGCAACAACAACAACAAGAAGCTGCGCAAGCATTACAAGCACAAAAGGTTGCTCAAGCACAACTTTTATTGCAGCAACAAGTAGCACAAGCACAAGCTCAAGCGCAAGCTCAATATCAGGCACAACAAGCCCAATATCAAGCACAACTCCTAGAACAAATACAAGCAGCGTAATTGCAAGCATATCAACAAGCATTAAAGCAATATCAAGAGCAACAAGAAGCATCATAATTGGCAGCCCAACAACAAGTGTTGTTGGAACAACAACAAGCACAACAACAAGTGTTGTTAGAACAACAACAAGCACAATAGTAAGCACAAATCTTAGCATAGCAACAACAAGATCAATAATAGGCGCTATTCATACAAAAGTAGGTGGAAGCCTACCTCGCTCGGAAAAACATACAAATACCATCAAACAACACACTGACCAACCCACTCATCCAACCCATGATTGAAACACCCCAAAACACTTTCATCCCACCCCCTGATCCGCAAAACGATGTAAAAACACAAATTAGATTACTCTCGCAACAAGTGCTTGATCTTCAATTAGGGTGAACAACCAAAACACCAAGCAACTTGTGTCCCTATCCATTTGATAGGAGCTTGGTAATAAAACCATTCCCCAAGGGATTTGAAATCCCCAAATTTGACAAATATCGAGGGATGGGAAACCCTGAAGATCACATCATGGAATTCTAGGTTCATTGCATCGAGGTCGCATATGACGATACTTATCTAATGTGGATATTTCCTAGGAGCTTAGCAGGCCACGCTATGGAATGGTTCTCTCGTCTACCTTCAGGCATTAAAACATTTCAAGAAATTATAGATGCATTCATTAAGAACTATGCATGCAACATCGCAATGGATGTTAGTCTAGAAGAACTTTCAGCTCTGAAACAAGTAAAGGGAGAATCATTTGCCTCATTCCTACAACGATGGCGATCCAAGGGAAATCAGAGCAAGTGGACCATGCCAGAAGAACAACAAGTTTGCACCATCATAGCCAACCTTGAAGGCTGCTTGGCATTTCATCTCAAGGTTCAGGGTATCACCACATATGATCAATTGATCCCTAAAGCGCTTAGCATTGAAAGAGCCCTTGTGACTCAACCCACTGAATCAAAATCTTATCACGAACAGCAAAATAACTGCCCACCATCAAATTACAATGATAAACCTCGCACGTGAGCAAGGAACAAAAACATCACTAATGATGGCATCGTTGATGCCAAGGTGGTCATTAGTGGTCCACGCCAAAATACACCCACACCACAAACTCAAACACAACACCAAAACAATCATCACATGACATACCATCCAAACAACAATCCAACCATCAATAATTTCAATGACCAAAGAGGACCACCTCAACACAAAACTTATCCCAAACGAAAATACACTACTTTGGGGGAACCACTTGAGGACATCATGAAAAAGTTGATAGATGAAAAACTCATCCAACCTCCTACATTTGAGAATTACCAAGAACCCGATGTCAAACCTCCTTGGTACAACGAGAATCAACTTTGTGAATTTCATAAAATCAAAGGCCACACCACAAACAGTTGCATGCGACTCAAAAACATCATCCAAGATCTCATTGATAAGAGAATCATAAACGTGGAACAACCTACGGGAAATCAGGACCTTAAGATATACACGAATTTGATTCCGAATCATAGCAACAAAGGGAATAAAAATGATAAAGGGAAGGGCAGTGTAAATCATATTTATGAATCAGTCGTTGCCTCCCTAAATGAAGACTGCATGGTCATCACCATCAAGGCACCGATGCCAAAGATTGTGGAGTCACCACAAGAGGCGGCAAAGTCACCATCACAGGATCATCCCAACCAAATAGAGTCCCTTCATCTAGATTTGTTCCGCATGGTTACAATGTTGTAGACCAACTTAAGAAAATGCTAGCACACATATCCATCATGGAGTTGTTAAAAATATCATCAGCTCATAAAAAGATCCTTGAGGAAGCATTAGCCTCATCAACTGTCCCTGCAGATCTCGATGCGGAACAATTCCAAGCTATGGTCAGAAATATCATAACACCTAATCTCATTACATTCTTTGACCAAGATTTTCCTGCCCAACCATCTCATAACCGTGCACTTCACTTGGAAGTCATTGTAAATAAGAGCAAAATCAAAAGGGTCCTAGTGGATGGAGGTGCAGGTTTGAATATATGTTCTCTTGGCCTCATCAAGCAGTTGAAAATATCAGAAGATTCCATTGACAAAAGGAAAGGCATCATGATAAGAGCATACAATGATGAAGAAAGAGTGTCTCAAGGCACGATTAAACTCCCTATTCAAGTAGGGCCGACTCTCATGGAAACCACTTGTCAGGTCTTGGACCTTGATTTTCCATATAACATCCTCCTAGGACGTCCATGGATTCATGCGACGAAAGTAGTAGCATCAACCTTCCACCAATGTGTGAAATTTACATGTAATGGACAAGAAGTTACCATCCATGGAGATCTCGAACCTTTTTCATACTGCAAAAATCTTGAAGCAAAATATTACAAAATCCCCCAAATACCAAAAAATGATGAGGGCCCATCCACGCCATACATTGATCCTACCACCCTCACATTCACTTGTGAGACAGAGACACCCGCCATTCCCACCATCTCTGACATCAAGCTCATCATCCAGGAGGACGGTTGTGGAAGCTACAAGCTCCCTAACAATGATTTTGTGATAGGAGAGTTACCACAATCTCCTAGATCACGAGGATGCCCACAACAAAATCAAGCTTCCATATCTCAAAAGTCTCTTGAAAACTATCCTAAATTCACAAGCTGGGGAGATCTTGACTAGGAGGACATTGAGACAGATCCATCACATATGCTATACCAAGATGAGAGACCAACAACTAATTTACCAATTGATGAAAGAAGCAAAGGTTTCCAAATGATGCTTGTAATGGGTTACAATAGAAATCAATGACTGGGACAAAAAGATAATGGCCTTATAATACCTGTCATGCCAAAGACATGACCGATAAGAAATCTTGGCCTTGGATGTACCCCTCCGAGTATAACCATATGTGGTTGAAGTCCTCCAGTTAGAAAGGTTAACATTTCTCCTCAGCCAATAGCAGCAAAAGTACGTTCATCAACCTCCATAGGTAGAGACATACATAACTTTATAACTGAGGTCTATATTAGTAGCGATGATGAGGACCCCATATCCAATCTACCTAGGTTGTTTGAGGATACCACCCTTTGCATGATTAGTACCTTATCTTTCGAATCCGACCATCAAAATCATGAGATTTGCCTAGTCTATCCCAAACTCATCGACTACGACCAACGAGGACCACCAGTTCTTGATACATTCAAAAACGATGAGGTGCTCTCAGAATTCATGGGATTGAGGGATAACATTCCAGATGGAGATCATAAGGCAGGGTTTATAATGGAGTTGGACACACATGCCTATTACGGGGAAACGATTGAATCCTTCAGTCACAAAAGTGAGAAACTAAGAATCATATCCAAGTCCTTGAGTGAAAACCACACTGTGGCACTCTCTAACAAGAAAATAGTAAAAAGAAAGGATGCATCTATCGGTGAAAACCTCTTTGAGGCACCCAAGGATGAAGGATTCAATCTTCCTTTAAGGGCTATTCATCAAGAGAAATCAAAATTTTTGGCCGAAAAGTACAATCCTGTCAACCTAGGAACAAAAGAGACTCCACATATCACATTCTACACAGAATCACTATTGTCAGAAGAGTAAGAACTCCTAGCAGCATTCCTAAGGGAGAGGCAAATAAACTTCGCATGGAGTTATGTTGACATGCCAAGGCTTGATCTAGAGACCATGGTCCATCACTTAGTGGTATATCCAGATGCAAAACCTGTCAAACAAAAGCTTCAAAAAATGCATCCTCAGATCACCTTACTCGTCAAAATGGAGCTCAAAAATTTGTTAGATGTAGGATTTATCTGACCAATCGATTATCCAGAATGGGTATCAAACCTGGTACCTGTTTCAAACCTAATGGAGCCATTCGAATATGCATAGACTTCAGAGATTTGAACAAGGCATGTCCAAAAGATGACTTCCCACTTCCTAACATTGACATGATAATGGATATGACAGTGGGACATGAGATGTTATCATTGATGGATATATTTTTAGGATATAATCAAATCATGATAGCTAAGGAAGACCAGCATAAAACAACATTCACTTGCCCATGGGGGACTTATTGTGTAACATGATGCCATTCGGCCTAAAAAATGTAGGAGCAACATATCAAAGGGCTATGACACTGATATTCCATGACATGATCCATAAAATAGCTGAAGACTATGTTGACGACATCCTAGCTAAGTCCAGAAAGAGACAAGATCACATAGCGACCTTGAGTGCCATCTTTGATAGATTGGAGGAATACAAAGTTAGACTAAACCCAAAGAAGTGCGTATTTGATGTACAATTAGGTAAACTGCTAGGATACATAGTGTCCATGAGGGGTATTGAGGTGGATCCAGCAAAAGTGAAAGCAATCCTTGAAATGGAAGCACCAAAGACACTAAAACAATTGAGAGGCCTCCAAGGTAGACTCCAGTCCATTCGAAGGTTCATAGCACAATTAGCAGACAAACAAAATCCATATTCTCACCTACTCCACAAAGGAGTAGCATATAAATGGGATGATAAATGTGAAGAGGCATTCAACAAAATCAAGGAATATCTACTGACACAACTGGTCTTAATGCCACCTATCCCAAAGAAGCCATTGATCTTATATGTGTCAACAACAACAACAACCCTTAGAGCTCTCCTAGCCCAGCATGATGAAAATGGAACTGAGAGGGCTATCTACTACATCAGCAGGACAATGGTTGGGTATGAGCTAAACTATTCATTTATTGAGAAAGCATGTCTCGCAGTAGTGTTTACCTCTCAAAAATTCAGACATTACATGTTGGCACACAAGATAAAGCTCATCGCCAAAATTGATCCCCTCAAGTATCTACTATCAAAGGAAATGCTCACAGGCAGAATGGAAAAATGGGTAATGATATTATCAGAATATGACATCGAGTATGTGGAAAGAAAAGCAATCAAGGGATAGGTCATCGCACATCAATTAGCAAAAGCACCTATTTATTCTGAGAATCCTCTTGCCTCAGAATTTCTAGATGAATCCATTTTTAACCTCAACGTAGCTAATAATTGGAAACTGTACTTTGATGGTTCATATACACAACATGGATCAAGAGTTGGTGTCTTCTTCATCACCCCACAAGGGGACTGTATACCAAGGTCATACAAACTGCCATTTCCTTGCACCAACAACATCGCATAATACAAGGATTTGACTATAGGTCTGAGGATAGCAGTGCAATGGAACATCATAGCTCTAAAAGTGTATGGAGACTCTTAATTAATCATAAATCAAGTCAATGATGAATATCAAACCAAGGATGACAAACTCACTCCATACAAGAAATTGGTGGAGACTCTAAAGGAATCCTTCATTGAAATCACATTTGAACAGATTCCTAGAGCTAAAAATAGAGTAGCAGACACCATGGCAACAATTGGGTCCCTACTGGACATCCCTAACAACGTTCCAAAATATGAATTCTTGATTGAGCAGCTTCTCGTCCCAGCATTTAAGGTACTAGAATAAGAATATGTGTGTGAAATCATTGGTCCTGGTGATCCTTGGTATCATGATATCTATACTCATCTTCGCATAGGAGTTATACCCGCTGACCTACCATCGAACCTAAAACGAACCTTTGTTAAAAAGGCATCTAGATTTGTTATCCTAGGTGATACCCTATATCATAGAAGCATAGAAAGTACCTTACTGTGCTACTTAAACACTGATGAGGCATTAACTGCCCTAACCAAAGTACATAATGGTATCTGTGGTTCACACTTGAGTGGAATGACCATAGCCAAGAAACTACTAAGGATGGGTTATTATTGGCCCACAATGGAATGAGAAGCACATGATTATGCCAAAAAGTGTCTACAATGTCAGCAACATGGGGACCTCATCCATGCTCCAGCTCAAGAGCTCCATCCTATTGTCACACCATGGCCCTTCTCGTAGTGGGGACTCGACCTCATTGGGAAAATCACACCACCTCATCCAATGGCCACAAATTTATCATAACTGCAACTGAGTACTTCACAAAGTGGGTGGAAGCCATACCCATGACGTATATCACTGGGAAGCAGATCTCAAAATTTATCTTGAACTATCTCATCTATCATTACAGTATCCCCCAAGCCATCATCTCAGATAATGGGACACCATTCAAGAACTAGGAGGTCCGTGACTTGTGCGAGAAATTCAAAATCCAGCATCGCTTCTTCACCCCGTACTATCCCCAAGGCAATGGCCAAGTAGAAGCTACAAACAAAACTATCCTCAAAATCCTCAAGAAAATAGTCAATGACGCAGGTCATGACTGGCACTTGCAACTTAATCCTGCCCTCTGGGCCTATCGAACCAGCATCCGCACACCCACTGACACCACTCCCTTCTCCTTGGTCTACAGATCAGAAGCGGTACTCCCAATTGAGATCGAGCTCCCATCCTTCAGGATATCACTACAAAACCTCATCACAGATGAAGAATATAGAATATCAAGATTGAATGAGCTGGAGTTGTTGGATTAGAGATGTATAGATGCTCTAAATCACTTACAAGTATATCAGAATAGAATCAAAAGGAGTTACAATAAGAAAACCAGAAGCAGGACGTTCCAAGTCGGAGAACTACTCTTAAAAGAGAATCAAAAGAATGTCCCAAACCCAAGCAGCAAAGGCAAGTTCAAACCTAATTGGTTAGGACCTTTCATCGTCACAACAAGTTACAAATCAGGGGCATATCAGTTATCAACACCCGAAGGGGAACCTCTGTAGGAGCCCATGAATAGCTCCCATCTCAAAAAGTTTTATGCCTAAAATCTTTCAAGGTATAGAACCAAAAATCCAAAAAAATTAGAAAAAGTCCTGAAAAAATGGTTACCTTGGAGAAAACCTGGCAAACAGGCATCTTGGTAACAACAATTTTTTTTTTTAAAAAAGCAAAAAAATCCAAAAAATATCAAAAAAAGGATAAAAATTAGTAAAGAATCATCCTCTAGTGAAAACCACTCTGGTGGCACTTTGGGCAAGTACCTTGGTGAAAACCTGGCAAACAAGCGCCATGTGTAAATAAGCACTTTCCATCCACCAAGATCTTTACGGCTTGTTCTACATCTTCCATTCATTTCGCTTCCATCATCCATTGCATCTAGATCTCCATTCATCATTCATCCACTCGCATCTACACCATAGTTTGGTCCTGTTTTCTTATCGCGATCCCTCCTAGTACTACTCGGCCCATCCTCAAGGTCAGTCTGTCCTGCCTTTATCAGAGTAGTCTATTACATCATGCTGGGGGCACATTCTCATTGGATCGGATTTGTGTATGATCTTAAGGTCCTCAAATCAGAAAATCCAAAAACATTCAAAACATATCAAAATCCAAAAACATTCACAAAACATCAAAATCTCAAAAAATAGGTCAAAAAGTCATTCAAAATGTCAAAAATAGAGTCGTCTTGTCGAACTACATCGTCTCTGAGCTTCAACGTAGGCAAGGTTGATCTTTGATCATCCCTCAAGACATTTAGGTCAGTCCTATAGGAGTTCGTCATAATAAACTGACATCTCATCGTGTGTATCATCATCTGTAAATCGGTCAAGTCGTCAGTCGAACTACGTGGTCTCTGCGTGTATAACGTAGGCAAGGCTAATCTGTTGATGAGCCCTCGAGGCCCCTAGGATAGATCCTTAGGTTAGTCTCTTGGTCAAAATCTCAGAAAACACCAAAAACATTGGAAAATCGAAAATCAAAACATTTAAAAATATCAAAAAAATACCAAAAAAAAAAGCCTCAAAACATTGCAAAACTCCAAAAACATCCAAATATTTGAAAAAATCCATCCATCTCATCTCGCTTGCACCCACAATAACACCATCCATAATAAACTAATCATCGCCCTCAACCTTTGGTGAAATAGTTAGAAACAAGTCTAGCAGATTAAAAAGCAGAACTCCAAAACATCAAGTCTCAAGTCTAAGTTAGTGCGTAAGCAAGTTGGTCAATTCTTTATGTCGATAGTCCATCATCCACATAGTCCCATATCAATCATTTGATAACATCATGTCCTAGGATGAATCCTTCCTACAAGGGGAATTATTTATCAGAAGGAACACTTTGGATAAATGAAATGACTTGCCGCCATCCACTAACATGTCCAAGGATGTATCCTTCCTACAATGGGCATTATCTTTTGGCAATAAGTTTCGGTTTTTATCCTTAAAGACACATTCCCTTTTGGTTAGCAGTATTGAAGAACATCAACTTGTTTGTGTGCTTTATCTTTGTCTTTTGACTTATCTTACTGCGCTCAGTCCAAGGACCTCTCAATGATATCCAAATGAAGGATTTAGAGAGATATGAATGGGGCAACAATCATTATTCTTTTATCTGTTGTGCTTGTTGGATGTTCTTGTAAAATAACTTGGTGAATACTTGCTTTGTTAGATATGTATAGAGGATGTTTTGGACAGCCTATTGACTATTGCATTGATTGGTTATACCTTTCTATGTTTTGGTTTGAGATGTTTGAAACTTCTAAAGTGCATCCTAGCAAGGTTTCCGTATGTCAGGTGTGAACAAGAACACTCCTATCTATTTTTCAAGTCAAAGTGCATCACACTAAGTACAAAGCCATCCTGGTCCTTTATACCTTGATGCATCATGCTTATGTGTGTTATCAAACATAAGGAAATTTTCCCTTTGAAAATCCCAACTCCTTGGAAAGTAATCATCATCATCATCATCTCATGTCTTGTTGGAATCTCTTATTTTCTTCTATCTCTTGCATTTTCACGCTAACATGGTACCATGATAGTTAATCATAATCATCACCATTGCATCTATCTTGCATAAAAAAAAACAAACCGTAAACATACTGCATAATGAATATTATATCATATAGAAAGCATTAATCATACCACATGCATTCATCCCCATCATTGCATCATATAGATTGGTTATTCTAAACATCTCATAAACCATACATTTATCATCTATTTTCATAATCACCCAAGCATCATCATATCATATCATGTGCATCCATATCATCCATGCATCATCATATCATCCATCACATATAAACATCATAATCATCTCATCATCAATAATGTCACTATAATGGTACAAATCACGATCAAGTGGGCATAATATATCAAAGTAGGCATGAGGCTACCCATGGCCGATGACTGTCTACATCATCAAATCTGTCTACATCAAATATTTGAGTTGAACTAACCTTGAACCTCTTTATCGAGAGATCAACCCTCAAATCAAATCTTTTCGCTCAATCTCTCGAGGGGGCAATATACCGGCATAATTCTTCATTCGTTGGGGCAACAATGGGGCATCTGAAAAAATCAAAGAATTTTTGAATTTTGATCAAGACAATTTATTCTTTGAAACAACACAACAAGTACATTGCTTCAAAGAGGGGCAAAATGTAGACACGTAAAATATACTGATTGACATTGTGCACTTGATCCCGATTAACTAACATTGTTTCATCCTTAATCACCTCTTCAGCTTATCATCACTATTCATCCCTTAATTAAATAAATAATCATTTATCTAATTAAGTCATCATCTCTTGTTAATTAAATAAATCAATTTTATTTAATTAATTTTGTAATCCCCCTTTTAATTAAATAATACATTTTATTTAATTAAATCTCTAAGTCATTCTATTAAATTAAATCAATCTTCATTCAACATCATCCCTCTTTAGTTAAATAAATCAAAATATTTATTTAATTAAATCTAAATCATTATCCCTCTCTTTTTTATTTAAATTAATCCAAAAATCTAAGTCAAAAGTCAAAATCAGCTAATCTCCTTTAAATTAATCAAATCCTGATTAATTTAATCCTAATCACTCAAATCCTCTAGATTTTGCAAGTTGCACATGAAAATCAATTTAATTGATTTATAAATCATCTATTTTCATTCAAAAAGGCATCCAAGTGGGAATATTCCTCAAATTTGAAATCTCCCCCCCAAAAGGACTTGTCCCTTTCAACAAAGAATTTAAAATCTCTTACATGTCCTTTTCTTGAGCCATGTGCATGTGCTTCACCTTTCAACTCATTCTTCAAGCCATATTTTGAATTTGAATCTCCCCCCTGTTTGCACATTCTTCAAAATGTGCTCATTCCTCAACCATTCACATGATGACATGTGGCTTCTTCTCATTTGTTGAAAATTAATCCCACATTGCTCTATTTTGAACATTCATCCATCTTCTCATTCTATAAATGAGGAGCTCATCTCCTCATTTCATCATCCACAATTTGAGTAAACTTACTCTACTCAAATCCATAGCAATTTATCATCAATTTCATCCAAGCATAGTTAGGTTTTATGCGGTTTTTCATCTTGGAGCATACATCAAGCATCAACAAAGTGGACCACTCTTCATCACATATCAACTTTGCATCATTGGAGTTGGGAAAGAGCCAATTTTCACATCAAATTGGCACCAATTCCTTCAAGAGATTAGGAGTTTGTTGGCTTTAGAATAGATTTTGATATGCTTTCAAGTTTCATTGTGTTCTTCCTTTCATTTTCTATCTCTTTTGCTATTCAAATTAATTTCTTGAGGAATCCTTATTCTTGCTTGCATTTGATCTCCTAATGTATTCATTTGTTGTGTTTTGCAGGTATTTGGATTATGGTTCACAGTAATTACAAATATTAATTATATTCACCAGTAATATTATATTCCTACCATTAATTTTGGGGAAATATCGCCACTAATAATAAATTACAATTTAATTTTAAGGATATTTTAGCCTTGAATAGGGCTTTTATTCATTTCCATCGATTGGTATTTTAATTAGATGGTTGTAGGTTGATTCTGTGACCTATATGCACGTGCCTTTTAAAAGGCTTATTGAGGACCGAATTTTTTTTTGAGTCGTTGTCCCTAGACCCCGCAAGGGGGCATTGCCCCATGGACCCCCACAAGGGGGCTCTGCCCCCTTCACCCCGCCGGTGGCTACCGCTTTGGGCCCCTACTTCAATATTACAAAAAACAAAAAAATATGAGGGAACTGCATCGACCAACTATGCAAATTTTTAAAGGAGAGATTCACCATGTAATTAATATTTTTAGTGATTATTCGCTAGGATTTTCCACTATGATTATTATTTTTCCCAATTATTTATTAAGATTCGCCAGGATTTTACAATTTTTTTAATAATGTGTATATATTTTCCAAGAAAATTAATAATTTTTTCAAATAAAAGGAAATATTCACAAGGAAAATTATAGAACTTGGCCAAGATTCGACAAGATTTTACACCTTCATTGAGGGGGGGTTTCTTAAAGTTATCCCTACTACTAAGGTCAATATTCTTATGTTGTGGTCTTGATTGATGGTCTCTTTGTTGGTGGTATGATGGGAAATTAATGTGCTCTCAAATTCAAAAGTTGTTTGCTTTGAGAATTATTTGTTGGTTTGTAGAATTATGTTTTAGTCTTGGCTGACTTAGCATATACAATATATTGTGAATACTAGTTATGCTTTATGGATGTTAGCCGACTTGGTATAATGCTTAAATCATATATGGTGCTGACAAATAAGGTTTTGATTTTTTTTATGTTCATCTAATTAGGCTGACCTAATTGATGATCAAGATATGCTTGTATATATAAGGTGTTTTGAGTATGATAAGAAGAGTAGTGGAAGAAGACACACATGAGCAGTGAATGTGAAATGCAAAGAGGTTTGAGGAGTGTGTGAATATTTGAGCCTAAATGCTATATCAGTTGTGATTAGTGTAGTTTTGCTGGGCGATTACTGTGTAAGGTAATACTTCATATTTTGAGCTTCAGTGGAACTAAAACCTGCACATTGAAGGTGTATTCTATCAATTCAATCTTTTGGCAGTGAGCCACTATCATTTTATCTTGGTGGTGAGCTATCTTTTGTACTCAAGTTGTGATCCTTTTAAGTACAATGAGTCCTGGCAGTGAGCCCTGTAATATTTTGTATTCAGATATAATATATTGTGAGTTAACCCTCATTGCGGTTTTTCCATGTAAAAATCTTGGTGTTCTTGTGTATGGTTGCATCGACTTGTTTCTATGTTCTCTCTTGTTGATTTAGTCAAAATTGTGATAATATTTAAATGAATTTTATTATGATTTTATGGAATACTGATTCACCCCCCCCCTCTTAGTATTTTGGATATTCAACAATTTGTATCAAAGCCTGGTCCCTCGAAGGAAGCCTAACAACTTGAGGGAGGTCCCGAAGTTTGAGTATAAGAAATTTTTTCCCTCAAAAGTGGTCTTTGCTAAATTTTTAGAAGAAATGGAAGATTTGAAGGACAAGTTGATAAAAGTGAATGAGTATATTGAAAATCTACAAAGTAAAAGTGTTGAAGTATGTGATCTATTGGTTGAAGGAGACGAAATTATCTCTAGCTTGCTACAACAATTGGATGAGAAGGAAAGAATTGAAGAATGTTAGGAAATTAAAATTCAAAGGAAGATGGATGAATGCTTAAAGATAGAAGAAGAAGCAGAAATCTTGAGATTTCATCTAAAAAAGGCAAGAAGCTTTGAAGAAAAATTAAGATAAGCTTGGTGAATGCTTGATGAATTGATTACTTCTCAGAGATCGGTGATGGATATGAGTGGTTTAGGGTTTGAGAAAGGCCAAAGTTCTAAAGTGAAGCAATCTATTGGTAAGAAGACTCGGTGTAAAGATAGAAAAATCAAGGATCTAAGAAGCAATCCTGAAAAAACTCATGTCAAACATTATGATGCTTAAAGGTACTTATCTTTCAATGGTGTTTGTTATTCCTGCAAGAAATTTGGTCATAAAGCAAAAGACTACAAAAGTAAAATGAATGATTCTTTATCCAACAAGTGTTTTAAGAGCAAGAAGAATGGATATAAAGTTTGTTCATTGAATAAAAAGGAAAATGAGAAGAATATTGTTTTTTGTAAGTGTAGTAATCCATATCATCCTAGTTGTATCAGCATAAGAAAGAAAAATATATTTTCGACGAAGAAGAATAATCAAATCATTGATTGGAAAGAAGAAAGAAAAGAAATGAAAAGGATTTGGAAAAAGGAATAGAAATCATCATTTTTATCTGTACCAACCTCTGGTGTAGATACTCCTGTCAATTTCTAAGAAAAAGCAGTGGCTAAGGGGGAGAAATCATTAAAAATCTAATGAACCCCCTCATTGGTACTTGTGTCATATCATGAAAAAAGTATATTTAATGTGGTAAGGAAATTAAGAAATTTTTCACTCACCTGTGTGAAGCATAAAATCTATAGAATTTGAAAGGATGAAAGAGTACACAATATTCAAGGCAATCTACCTACAAGTTGAAGCATTTATTGCAAAATCATTCAGAATGGAAGGAATAACTTCAAATAATTTTAAGGACTTATGTATCTTTGTAGAAACATGAAAAGGAAGTTTAGAAGACAATTTAGAGTTTCAGGGTTTGAAGAATTCAAGCGATTCAAAGTGAGCTCCAAAAGTAGGGTATCTACACATTTCCTATTGGCATTTTTAGAGGTATTCCTGTTTGCACAATCTTTCATTTTTATTGTCATGGATAATTCAAAGGTTTTGAATAGTGCATATAAAGTGCAAGTCAATTTGAGAAGATATTTGAAGGTTCTATAAGAAGAATTTGTTGGTGCATTCTCTCACATCCCTCCAAGAGTGTTTCCCACATAAGACATTTATGCATTTTTTTTTCAGTAGGATAGAAGAAATGTCGTCAGTTCAATTGAGCATGCTTTGGGAAAGTGAATTGAAAGAAATTCATGATGCCTACAAAGTGTTAGTTGAGAAAAAGTTAGATGTTTGGAGGAAAGTTCCCTTGTTTGAATTTGAGAAGAAGTACATTCGAATAGTGTTGAGTAGAATTCATGATGAATCTTTATGGATTGATGAAGCATATTTGATTACTAGAGAAGCTATTAGAGATGTAACTAGTTTTTTTTCCTCCAGACCAATTCCCAAACGAAAATTTATGGATGAGAAAGAGATATATGAGGTTACCAATGTAAATATTGAAGGGAAAGAGATTGATTTAAGATCTATTGTTGATTCGGTAATACAGTATGTTGCTATGGTCATCGGTCACAAAGTTTGTATCCCTAACAATAACCTTATAGTTTCTACTGTTGTTGTGCATAATATTGTTGATATGGTAAAAAGAGGTATGGAATATGACTTGTGTGAAGTACTTCATATACATATTTTGAATAATTTAAGGGAAATCAAGAAGAATAAGAAGAGTACATTTCGGTACAAAAATTTGGTTGTCTGTTTACTCTTTTACTTTTTGAAAGAGTTGTCAGTAATAGGAAGGATAAAAGGTCAAATTTAGAGCCTATTTCCTATCAAATCAGGAACTTCATAATAAATCTTGGTAGTTTGGATGTACAAGAGTTTTCCCTTGTTGCATTATTTGGAACATTTGAGATGAGGATGAATAGAAGGTTTAGGATTCCAGTAAGTGTTGTTGAAAGGTACTCCAAAAGCATAAATTTTCTTGTGTCTACAAATTTTTGTCACATGGAAGCAGTTAAATCAAGGTTAGTTTTGATATTTGAATTGAACCATGAAGTTTCATAGGATGAAGTTGATAATTATGCTAAAATTATTTTGTAAACCCCTAAGAATCTCTATGTAGAAGGCACCTCTAGTAGCTTGACCAGAATAGGGAGGAAAAGGAAGAGTCTTGTTAAGAAAGGAATTGCAAAAGGAAGTGAGCTTGAACATGAGTATGAAAGAATAAATATTCAAAAAGTTTTGGAAGAATTGTAGAAGATTATTCCTGGTGCTAATTTTGATTAATCTATTTCTATTGTGGAGAATCTTCGTGGCATGATTGATTCTTTAAAGGTTTACATCTCCAAACTTGAAGTGTCTATTGGAATCAGGTCTAATGAAGGAAATTTGGAAGATATCAAAGAGAAATGTGCAAATGAACACAATCAAGTGATGAAGGAATTGGAGAGTGTACAAGGTTGTCAAGAAGAGGCATAAAAACTACTTTCTTTTTTCGTAGATTGGTCTAGTTCTACACTAGATATAAGAAATGAGATAAGGATGAGTGAGTCTCGGTTGAGTACATAGGAAGATACATACAGGTTGGAAGAAGATAAAGATAATTAGAGGTGAACCTACATTATTCAGCTTTAGGAAAAAATTGTTTCTTTGTAGGATCAAAGGACAGATGTTATCAAGAAGTTTTTGGCACTCAGAGACATGATTAAACTCAGGCATACTTCTTTCTCTAGTGCTCTTGGCTATATTGGTGAGTTACCCGAGATCAATCTTAGTCCTAATACTTTAGTAGATGGTGTAGAGTCTTTAACTAAACTTGAGCTATTTTACACAACCCTTGTAAGTGCAAAAGGTTCATGGGAAGAAGGTAAAGTGTCATGGAAGGCGGTCCTAGAGAGTCTCAGAGGTTCTTCTTTAGGTTAATTTAATTTTGTGTTCATATCTTTTTTGCTACATTTTGATATATACATATATGTCGATGCCCCTTCCTTTGTCATTGATGTCAAAGGGGGGAGATGAAGAGATGGAGAGATGGAGAGATGAAGAGTCAGAGCAAAATTTTTTTTGTGAAGAATAGTTTTGATAGGGGGAGTATTCAGAGTGTTCAGTTTCAGTTGTTGGAAAATGTTTTTGTCATGCATGTTGCCATCAATGCCAAAGGGGGAGATTGTTGGAAGCCTTGCAACATGAGCATGAAGTATAGATGTTTTTTGTTGGTTGTTCTTATGTTGTGATTGATGTCAATATGGTGATAAATATATGGGAAGACTGCTTGGTTTACCAGAAGTTGTTCTCTAGCAATAATACCCTTTTGTGATGGATCAGTGTGTTGGTATTTGAGTCTGGAATTTATCACAAGATCTGATATGAATCTAATCTCCTAACCATGTTTTCTTGGCTCATTTAGATAGCTATATCTTGGATTTTGATATTTCTTTTGTTGTGAGTAGAAAGTTATCTCTAACAGAGTTTAACTCTGTATTTTACTATTGTTTTGTGTGTGGAATACTGTGTGGGAGAGTTTGCATTCTACTAAGGGGAATATTCTTATGCTACAGTTTTGGTTGATTGTCTCTTTACTGGTGGTATGATGGGAAATTAATGTGCTCTTAGATCTAGAAGGTGTTTTCTTTGAGAATTATTTGTTGGTTTGGAGAATTTTTTTATAGTCTTGGCCGACTCAATGTATACAATATATTATGAAGACTAGTTATGCTTTATGGATGTTAGCCAACTTGGTATAATGCTTAAATCATATATGGTGCTGACAAAGAAGGTTTTGATTATTTTTTGTGTTCATCTAATTAGGCCAACCTAATTGATGGTCAAGATATGCTTGTATATATAAGGCATTTTGAGTATGATGAGAAGAGTAGTGGAAGAAGACACACATGAGCAGTGAATGTGAAATGTGAAGAGGATTGAGGAGTGTGTGAACATCTGAGCCTAAATACTTTATTAACTATGATCATTGCAATTTTTTTGAGCGATTACTATGTGAAGAAGTACTTCATATTCTTAGCTTTAGTGGAACTGAACCTTGCACATTGAAGGTGTATTTTATCAGTTCAATCTTTTGGCAGTGAGCCACTATCATTGTATCTTGGTAGTGAGCCATCTTTTGTACTTCGGCTATGAGCCTTTTAGGGACAGTGAGTCGTAGCAGTGATCCCTGTAATACTTTGTATCTGGATATAATATATTGTGAGTTAACCCTCACCATGTTTTTTCCCTTTTTGGGGTTTTCCACGTAAAAATATTGTTCTTGTGTATGGTTGCATTGACTTGTTTCTATGTTCTCTCTTGCTAATTTAGTCAAAATTGTGATAATGTTTAAATGGATTTTATTATGGTTTTATGGAATACTGATTCACCCCTCCTCTCAATATTTTGGATGTTCAACAAAGTGTACCAATTCTAGTTAGATAGGATGACAATGACCAAGAGGGTTGCACAAGAACCTAGGATCAAGATCCTATGGAAAACCAACATAGACACAAAATAACACATGGAAATGATGTAAGGAGCATTAACAAGGTACAAGCATACACTACCAAAGAAAAGAAGAAGAAAGAAAAAAAAAAGGGGGGTGGATCAAGCTTCAACCGTTTGTCTCGCACATTGTAGATCATATCTAAGATTTTTTAAAAAAAATTTACAAGTGGAACATGATGTCCACTATGCAAACCAAACTGATGCTCAAAAGGATTAGTGGAACCTCAGGTCATAGACTAGGTGATCCCCTAGAGACACATATGCATGTGGTTGATATGTGCTCACATAGACAAGAAAGTGGCTCTGGGAAAGTCACACTAAGTTTTCCTCCCATACGTACAACCATACCAAATCTATACCTCCTGATAACTTTGATAAGGTGCCACACGACATGAACAATGAGATTCACAAGGCAAGCAAAAATTTGTATGCTTGACGCCCATGAACAAACAAGAAAGCTCCATAGGCAAGTAAAGTGCATTATGCAAGGTGGCCATATAACAAATATTGTAAATGAAAAATAATGTAAAGAATGTTCAAAGGATTTTTTTTTAGTTCATGTAAGGTCTTAACTTAGGGAACATTGTTTCTAATGTCTCCAAGAGAGGACCAATCGAAGAATAGAAGATTCACAACTTAGGGGATGTAGTGTGTTGCATCAAGCCACTAAGAGGAATATAATATGCTAAGAGAGATCATGCTCTTGAAGGACATCACACCCAATGTCACCACAAAGCAAAAGATGCATCACATGAAGTAAGAAGTCTACACAATGAAACATGAATTGTAAAATAGCAATGCCAATGTATGCCCCCACTTTAAATAAATTGCTTAAAACCATGCTATGAGAAATTACTTTAAAGTAGAAAATGATAAATGCTAACAAGAAAGAGGACATGAGAGTTTTTTTGGAAATCCCTATGCCAAGCCATATGTTTCCAAATGAAGCTACGTCATGAAAAGGGGAGGGGTTTCCCCCAAAATGAAACTCCAAACACATGAGGGATCCACATATTTGGGGTCAATGTCTTTGCTACAATGTTATTAGAGAGCTAAAAACTATCACCATTCCCCTAATACTCATGGAACAAGAAGAATGACACAAAGAGAGCGAAAACAAAGAAAATCCTTTCAAGTCAACATGGAAGAGACCTAAATTTCTCAATGCCTTGTGTCATCCCCAAAAGGAAAACACAAGACAAAAGAAAAAGATAAAGGAAAAAGCTTTTGGGTCAACATGGAAGAGACCTAAATGTCTCAACACCTTGCGTCATCCCCAAAAGGAAAACACAAGACACAAAGAAGATAAAGGAAAATATTTTGGGTCAACATGGAAGACACATGAATGTCTCAATGCCTTGCGTCACCCCAAAAAGGAAAACACAAGACAAATGAAAAGATAAAATGTTTACGACATAGAGAAGAATGTAGATACAAATAGAGCAATGCATAAAGAGAGAGAGATACATCAAATAGAACAGTACAGGGAGATCGCATTACGCACATGCAATCACACACATAACATGAAAAAATAAAATAAAGAAAAGACTAGTAAGGAACATGCAATTCAACCTATAGTAGGCCGTTTGCATCCCAATCATGTTCATCGTATATAGAAGGCACAAAACTAGCCAAAGGGACAACATCGAGTGCAACACTAGGGTTACCACCAATTTCAACACTCTTCCTAGGAGAATCATCATTTAAGCTCATCGAAGAGGAAAACAATGTATTCAATTAATTATTCACTTCTTCATCAATTTTAGCAACCTCATCATCATCATCTAGGTTAATCACAATGGGAGGTCGAATGATAATGTCTAAAGAGGTATTTAGCTCCTGTTGTGGTTGCGATATAGGATCTTTTTTTTGTGGAAAAGAGGGAGACTCATTGTGTATTACTTCATTCAAGTTTGGTTGTTGATTTTCTTTGTTGTTCTCATCATTTAAAATTTGAGCAAGAGCACAACATCTACACCTATTCTCTCTAGCATTTATGTTTCTTTTAGTTTTATTTTCAAGTTGTGTTTTTGTAGGAATGGGTTTATAAACCATAGGTTTCTTTTCTTCAATAAGGGGAGGAATGGAAGGAAACATAGAAGGTTGTTCAACCACTTTCTATTTAGCTTTGTAAACTTGTTTTATCTTAGGAGGCTTGACGAGATTGCTTTCATTATCTCTTGGTCTTTTGTAGGAGATAGGAAAGGTATTTTTCATGGCTTGGTCTTGGTTATTTGGAATGTCTTTAGGTTCAATCATAGTTTTTTCAAGGATAGGAGGTTTAATCGCAGGTTGAGGTATGTTTCTAAGGGATAGTTTTTCTATACATTTTTCCTTAAAATTTTCATAATATTTGAAAAAGAAGTCTCACAAGGTTTAATAGGTTCCATAGGTCATGCCAAAAGAAATATAATGAGAAATTCCCTCAAGAAGATAGAGGATAAAAGCCACTATGGTGCACAATGAAAATTCCATTGCCGAACGGAAACTTTAAGCATTTATGCATGACCAACAAGGAAACTTCCATGGAGCATAGCCATGGATAACCAAGCTTCACACATAATTGATCTGATGTTGAGATGATGGAGAATGAAACATCCAATTTTTTAGTCCTATTTGTAAAGGAAGGGTGATCGATCCCATCGTATGGAAAGCAAAAACATTATGAATTTTTATCCATATTTTTGGTTTATCATATGTTTCTTGATATATTTCATGCACGAGTAAGAATTCCTCAGTGATCACATTCTCTCCATAGACATAATCAATTAATATCCCATTAATGGGCTTGTCATTGATTTGGCCAACTATGTAAAGAGGACCATCGGGTGTGTTTCTATTTATATATTTAGATGAGAAAGCAATGCCAAGAGGATTTTTAGTTCAGCCCTTAAGAGGTTGAGTTTCAATCAATGCAATAATTTTTTTTATATGATTAATAGTATCCATAGGACCCTTTTCAATAATATCCATGTTGTCATCATCTGTGTCAACATTCATCACATCATTCTTCTTAGCTTCACTAGCTTTGACAAATAAAATGTTGTGACTCAGCATAGGTTTGGTAAATATTTGTAAGTTTTGGTTGGGAGGAGAAACAAACTTATTTCCTTGATCATTAACACCTCCAATTTGAAGTCAACCAAAATCAATGATGTCTTGCACAAGACGTTTAATACGCTTACAATGTTTTGTGTCATGTCCATTTTATCGATGATAATGGAAATAGGAATTTGATCTAAAGTTTAGAGGTAAAGGCTTATTAGGATCGAGTGTTTTAACGGGAGGAAAAGTGGTCATTTTCTATTCTAGAAGTTGTGACATTGTGCTATGTAGGGTAATGGGTAGGGGAGTAAATTATCTAGCCTGATCCCCAAATGTGAAAGGAGTTGTCTTCTTTATAGAAGCCACTTGGGTATCTACATGTTGAGTTGGTTGAGGACGATTGAAATGAAGGAAATCTTTATTCTAATTTCTAAAAGGTTGGTAATTATTTTGGTTTTTTGATTTGGACTTCTCAGGATGGCTAGAGGTGGATTTTTTTTCATGACTACTAACCAAGTTTTGATAATCACAAAGAGAAATAGACAAGTGTACAAAGGAAGGAAACTTCATCATGCCAAGCTTATCTTGTATCTTAGTTTGAAAATTCTTAATGAACATCCATTGAAGGTGAGGATTGAGAATCTTTACATTGATTTGGGAATAAAGAATTTGGTAACGTGAAATAAAGTTAGTAACCTTTTCATCATCTTTTTGCTTACATCTCATCAAATCGACTAATGTCATCTTAGGAGTCATGTGCACTTGGAAATGGTTTATAAATGCCTCAACAAATTAATTGAATGAACGAATTGAGTTGTACGGTAATGAGGAAAACCATTATAAGGTGTTATTCTTCAAGGACCTAGGGAAAAGCTTAGCCAAGAGCTTATCCTCAAGGAAAAAATCACTACATAAGGAGGTATAAGCGGAAACATGGTTAGAAGGATCTCCTTTCCCCCCATATTTATCAAATCTAGGAATCTCTAGACCTTGTGGTATCAACGTTCTCAATATCTCCAAGGATAAGAGATTGATTTTGACATAGTATTTAGGTTAGCCATTTTGATTTTGGTTTATGGTGGAAATTTTCTTTTGAAGGGATGAAACATTTTGCAAGATTTGGTTAAGGATGGCATCATTGGTTGTATTTTGCGATCGAGGTGAATATGGTGGAGGTGTATCTATGTTTGAGTGGAAAGTGAATGGAATGCTTATGGGAGGTAAAGTGGTAGGAGATATGATGTGCAATACCACAAAGGTACTAGGAATGCTAGTGGAAATACCCAACGTAGGAAAGATATTACTAGTAGATTGAATCGTTGTTGTTACTTGAGAGTTGTTATAGGTAGGAATAGAGGCAATGATTGTAGGAGGAATTTGGGTTCCTCCTTGAATTTGTAAATTGTTCGAAGGTAAAGAACAACTAGTTGTTGAGGTAGGATGTTTTCCAAAAATCTAAGAAAGGTTATGCACAAGTTCAACTCCTTCTTCACTTTCAATCATGTGATGTATGTTATCTATAGTAGGGATAGCAGTGGTTGAAATGTTTTCATTACTTAGTTGATGTTGTAGGTTTGTTAAATCTTCATGGATTTTTATTATGTTTTCTTGTGGAATACTAGCAACCATTATTTTAACACTTGTCACACTACTTGAAGGAAAAGAGTTATTAAGGGTATGGTCCATTCCTAGCGAACTAGTGTCAACACTAGTAGTGAAAGAGCTAGATAACCTAAGATCCATGACAATTGTGCTATTAGGGGATGACATGAGTCTCGAACTTCATCTCACTATAATTTTAGCAATAGGACACCAAGTTGTAAAGCTCATTCAAGGGACAATCAATGAATGCAAGATAAATGCAATGAAAATAAGATAAATGTTATTCTCTAATTCTGATTCAAATAAAATTAAGCTAGATGCAATGAAATGAATCTAATAGAAATTCAATAATCTGAAACAAAAATCTAACAACAACAAACAAAAAAATAGAAACCAAGTTTTCAATGTTGTAAAATAATGTTTAAGATCTGATATGGGACTAAGTCTCCCAAAGGGGAGTATGAGTCCTAATCAGTGTGTTTCTAGGGTTCAAATGTTGATAAATAGTCAACATATAATACCCAAAAATTGGGTAAAACAACTTGCACTGGGACTGAGCTTCCCAAAGGGGCATATGAGTCCTGGATTAGGGTTTTGACACTAATTTCAATAAATTCTAAGTGAATTTTAGGTTTTCTATTTTGAATGATGTCTAGACTAACTGCAATTATAGATTTCAAGTAAAATTCAATGATGCAAGATGCAAAAATGCAACCTATATGCACTTTCACTAATGCAAGATTTAGAAACCCTATATGCAAATTAACTGATGCAATACCTAATTCAAAGTTAATGCAAGCTAGATCTAGGACTATGATGCAATCCAAATAAAAAAAAAAGGTGTTCTAAAGGCTACGATCACCAAAATGAAAAGAGGTGAAATAGGGTGCTCCGCCTTTTAGGAGATGGAACACTAAGGTAGGTTTTTAGGACCTTTCCACCTATTTCCTCCAAATTTCATTCAAGGAAAACTTAGAGATCTCAATCTAGGGATGGAATGAGGGAAAGAGATCTACAATAAGGTGTCTTAGGGTGTGATTAAAGACAATAAAGGGGGTTCACCACCAAGCAAGGGCTTGGGAAGACAAGAAATGCAATGATATGTAGAACTTAAGTTATATGACATAGAAAACAAACTTAAATCAGAATAATAAAATGGAGATAAACAAAGGTGCGCCTAGAAAATGAAGAGGCTTAAATGAGGGTCTAAAATCTTAGAAATACTAAAATTTAATGCACCTCGAGACTCATACGCTAGTAGGGGAGATTTGGTCATAGTATTATGGTTGATCTAAAACTATGGCATCCTCTAGTGATCTTCTGTAGCTTCTCTATTGTCAAATCTCTAAGCCTAAAACACTGAATTGCAACCTGTAGGTGACCTTCTATGATCCTGCAATGTAGATAACAACTTGAAAACTTGACAAATTTTCTCCAATATTTCTCTTTAATGGATCTTCAACCTAGATTTTCAAATCACACATCAAAGAGAGGGGGAAAATGTTGTTTTGTTAGTAGATAGGGGTTTTCCTTGGTCAAACCCTTTTTTGGTAATCAAACTTTGAAATGAATATAAATAAAATGAAGGAATGTTGAATGAAAAAATATGCTATGTTGTAACTCACCAAACCCTTGAAAAAAAAGGTTGCAATCTTGTATGTAATTCCTAGAATGAATGTAGATTTTGACTCTTGCTTGAATGATATGGATCTTGACTTGAATGCTTTCTTGAATCATAAAACCCTACATCACAAATGTTAGCTCAAAAACAAACATGATGCACGATGACTTTGACATGATGCTTGATTCTTGAATAGTGCTCCAAAATTTTTGATGATCAACTCTTGAATGCTCTTGTAACCATAAAATTGCTATAGGAATGGTCTCATCAATTTACTAGGAGAAAATATGTGAATTAACCTTGTATTTATACTTGTTTATGCCAAATTTCTTGAAATTACAACACTACAAGTTGACATCAGATCTAGGAGAATAAAATCCCACCAAGAATTAAATTCAAATTTAGGTCCAAGCTAAGTGGGAATCATACACCAATTGGGGAATATGAGTCCCAATAGGCTAAGCTCGGGAGACAAATTTTAAGAAATGTTTAGTTTAATACCAAATTCAGGTTCAAGCCTCGAAACTTAGGTGGGACCCATACACCCAAGGTGGTGTATGATTCCTAGATCACTCAATCTATGCCACAAAAACAAAAACCATTAAATTATGATCGGATACTTGATATGTGTTGAGATTATCCTCAGAAAGATGCATTAATTATGGCTTTTGGATGCAAAATAGGACCAAACAAGGCATAAAGAAGCTCAATCTTAGCAAGGAGGGCCCAAAAAAGTGTGAAAATGTAGAGGGATACATTTTCCTACACTACATTCCTCTTGTTGGATGCCATAAAAAAAGGGCTATGGGATCTAATCAAAATCATTAAGCAGTTTCTTTGGTCTAATTGGAATGGTCATGTTGGTTTTAAACCAACTTCTTGGTTGCATTGCATCCAACTTAAATCAAGAGGTTGGTTGGGGTTGTTGGACCCCAAGACCCAAGGATTTCGTCTAGCTGATAAATGGATAGTGAGAGTTGTTGTTGGAGATGAGCCTTGGAAGATCTTGGTTTGTTATCAAATCATACAAGCTACTATTAAAAAAAAATGACAATCAATTAGATGGATTGATAAAATATTGCTTGCTCCTTTTTTTTAGCTCAAGGCTTCTTTCCCCATCCCATCCATATGGAAAGATTGGAAAATCATCTACAATTGTTCAAATTGGAAAAGTGAATCTTTACGACATGGGTCCAATTTCAGTGTTTCATCCATTTGGTGGAACAAAATGGTTTAGTATGAGGGACAACCTCTTGTTGTTTCTTTTCCAAGACATGCCCTTTAGTTATTTAATAAAGGGATTCAACATTTTGGTGATTTATGGGACTTTAATACTCTTGATTGGGTTGCATGGCATATTATTAAGAATAAATTATGTCTAAATTTCAAAGTTTTGTTATATTTGTGAGAGCCTTAGTTCCCATGGATTTGATTATAAAAATTTGTACTCACTTGCATTGTAATGCCTTTAAGGATCGGTGGTGGTTAAAAAAATTTCAATTTTGTTACTTTCCTTTAAAAAGGATATATCTTAGCATGCTTCCTTCATTGTACTTAGCTCCAAGGCTTAATCAGAAATAAAATTGTAATTTCAAAGAAAAGACTTGGAAGGGAATGAGTGCTCAGATTTGTAGGTTAAAAGTTGAGGAAAATGCTCAAATCTTGGCCTGGAAGGTTTTTGATGAGTAGAAAAAATGGATATCTAAAGATTGTAGAAGTTGATAAATCCAACTTCATAGAACTCAAAGATCACCTGCATGTAAATAACCTGTCATAGAATGGAAGAGATGGAGACAAAAAGGAAAGGTGCTCTACAAGCTTCAAGATGAAAATGTATTAACTGATTGAAATAATACAAAGAGATCAATCCTTATGAAGGAGATCAAGAAACCCTAAAGTGTAACCTAAAAGGGAGCATTTAATAATTAGAATAATTATTAAATGCCTACAAAATGAAAACTAAGTTAATCTTAAGAGAAATACAAAAGGTAATTTAATTAAAATAATTAAGTAATAAACCTTTTACTCTAACACCCCCCCTTAAGATGAACTTAGGGAGTAGCTACAAACTAAATGCATGAAAGCAATGCAAATTTAAGTTAGAAAGAAAACTTGGGTCTCGACAAATAGGCCTAATGAGGTACCCAATCACAACCAAATCTTTATAAAGTGGAGTAAAGGAGAAAACCAAATGGGAAAAACTCCTCTCTAAAAAGAGATGAAAAAACATGCTAAAAAAAGCCATGAAGGAAGGAAGGACTCATAGAGACCCACCAAGGACAACTTCCTTCATCACAAGCATGGATCACGACTAAAGATAGTGTGGTGATGCCAAAGGTTTAGTGAAGATGTATGTAACCTGATCCTTTATAGGAATGTATTCCAAGATGAGAGAACCATTTTGAATCAACTGCCTGATGAAGTGCATGTGGATCTTAATGTGCCTAGTCTGTTGATACTCCACTGGGTTGTGGGAAATATGAATGGCACTCTGATTGTCATACGAAAGAATAGTGGGACTATCAGGAGGAAACCAAAACTTTGTCATCAACTGCCAAAGCCATAGAATCTCCTAAATAGCTAACATTGTTTCTCGGTACTAAGCCTCTATAGATGATAATGCAATAGTAGACTACTTCTTGCATAGGACCAGAACCAAGGAAAAAAAAATCTAGAAGTAGACTTTCGATCATTGACATCACTAGCCCAATCTAAGTCAATGAAGCCAACAATGTGAGGGGATCCTAAAGTGTAGTGAATGCCATAATGAGTAGTGCTCTGAATGTACCTCAAGATATGTTTGGCTACTTGCCAATGACTCATGTAGATCATGTGAGAACTGAGAGACAAGGCCAACCGCAAAGGAAATATCATGACAAGGCCATGTCAGGTGTAACAAACTGCCAACCAACTACCTATATAAAGTAGAATCTACTGGAGGAGTAGAGAACGTGAAAGACAAGACAACACCTGACTGAAATGGTGTGGGGGTAGGCTTGAAATCAAGCATGTCAAATCACTGAAGCATATCAAGAGCATACTTCTACTAAAATATGGAAATCCCATCCAAAGACTGAATAACCTGTAGACCCAGAAAGATGTGCAGAAGATTGAGACCTATCATCTCAAAATGATCCATCAAAGCTCTTTGAACACTATGAATCATGGAGGATGAGCTACTTGTAATAATGAGATCATCAACATATAGCACAAGAATCAAAAGATCACCCTCTTGATGTTGAATGTACACTGTGTGATTGGAATGACAACATGTGAAGTGAGAGGAAAGTAAGAAAGAGTCCATCTTCTCATACCAAGCCCGAGGGGCTTGTTTGAGACCATATAATGAACGTTGAAGTCTACAAACCAAGGAAGAGTCTTGCAAAAAACCATGAGGATGCTCCATATAGATCTCCTCATGTAGGTCTACTTTCCATCCCTGTGAAGCTACAAGGGAAAGTACAAAGCGAATAGAGTTCATCTTGGCAATAGGAGCAAAGGTCTCTGAGTAGTCAATACCCTCCACCTGAGAAAACCCCTTTGCAACAAGACATGCCTTATACTTATCTATCAAACCATCTACAACATACTTGGTATGGTACACCCACTTGCACTGAACCAACTTTCTTCCCTTAGGAAGAGGACAAAGATCCCAAGTATCCTTCAATAAAGAAGAATACTCCTCATCCATGGACCTATCCCACTCAAGGTGACCTGTCACCTTTGAAAACTTCTAAGGATCATCCAAAATGGCATGATTCAAAAGGCTAGTACCATTGTCTGAGCACGAGTGTGACGAGTATCTGGAGGATCACCTACCAATGATCCAGTTGCATGAACAGTAACACAGGCCCACTTGGGAAAATGCTAAGTACCTAGTGGTGGTGGAGATGGTGGATCATAATTTGTATCATCCTCAAGAGATAAGTAATCCTCAAGAGATGAAGAGGGAGGAGTAGGTAGTGAGGGAGAAGCCAGTGATGGAGAATCCATTAGAGGAAAGCGCTCATCAAACTAGACATCTCGCCTAAACAAGACATCTCTGGAAGCAGGATCAAACAACATGTATGCCTTAACATCCTCACAGTAGCCAAAAAATATGAGTGGTAAGCTCTTCCTCTCCATGGATTTCCATTGAGCATCAAGAATAAATACCTAAGCCTCACTACCAAAAACTCAGAATGAAGAAACATCAAGCTTGACATGAGTCCAAGCCTCCTTAGGAGTCATATGTCGCAATTCCTTATGAGGCATCTGATTTTGAATATAACTAGCACAATTGACTGCCTCACCCAAAATGAAGAACTCATAGCTTGAGACTATATCATACAATTTTCCATGTCTTGTAAGGTTTTGTTCTTTCTCTCAACAACACCATTCTGCTGGGGGTGTAAGGTACTACAAACTGATGTTGTAAACCATGCTCAATGCAAAAATCCCTGAAATCCTGATTAACATACTCCCTCCCATTATCTGTGTGTATCCTCCTAATAGACAGTCTAGACTGCTTCTCCAAAAATTTCTTAAAGATCTTGAATGAATCAAAGACATCAGACTTGTACTTAATAAAGTACACCCATTACATCTGGAGAAGTCATCAATAAAAGTGAGCAATTATTAGGCCCCTAAAAAGGAGTCGAAAAGGACATGCGATCACTATGTACCAACTCCAAGAGTTCCTTAGCATGTGTGGCTCTACCCATAGGAAAATAATCCCAGTGATGTTTTCCAAGGACACAACCTTGACAAACACCATCAATACAGGAAATCTAAGGAAGCCTAATCACTAGTGCCTGAGTACTCATTTGATGTAGATATTTGTAATTGACATGGCCAAAATGCTCATGCCAAAGCCTGTTCACTGAGTCTACATGTGCTATAAGAGAGGAACCTGGATTGTTTGAACTCTCAAAGCCATCAAATTTGTATAAGCGAGATGCAAAATCAACACTCCCAATAGCCACAACCAAATAGGATCATGAAGGTCTCAAATAACCACATCATGTGGTGAGAACTCAACCATCTTACTAGAGCCAAAATGACAAATCTGATGAACAGAAAGCAGGTTTGTCAAAATTTTAGGAACTAGAAGCACATCTTGAAGAAAACCACCATCCAATGAAATAGTACATGAACCCTTAACTAAAATTTGTGCTAAGTCACCAACTGCAATATGTGTAGTGCCAGTAGGGGCAAGTGTGGTGACCAAATCCTGTGTCATGATGTTGTCGCATGGATTCCTCTAAAGGCTCTAATCGTTTCCAACACCTAGAAACTAAATGTCCTTCCTTGCCACATTAACTACAAGAATCACTTGATTTCTTCTTATTCTTGGAGGAAGACTCACCAAAATTAGAATATTTTCCCTATTTAGGATTGGACTATGGATTTGAATTAGACTTAGGATGTGGCTTGGAAGAAATTTCACTATCAGCTGAATCTATCTTCAGCTTCGATTTATGCTTCTGCTTCCCATTAGATGTTTGAGCTACTAGTGCTTGGTTATTAGATCCTAAGAGAGCATCCAACTGTGATATCTTAGCCTATGCTCATGTCAATTGATCACATAACACCTCAAAAGTAAGCATGGTAAAGTGTGCACCCAAGGCATCCATTGTAGAATAGAATTTAGAGGAAAAAATCTAAAAGGGACCTCGAAGCTTAGAGAGAATCAGGTAAATTTATGCACTCATCATTTGTTATGTTCTTACCACAACCCTACAATAGTGATCTCAGTGATTTAAACTTCATCAAAAAATCCTCAATGGTAGGATATAAATCAGGTACTAAGGAAGTCAATTCAGCCTCAATCTGAAGAGCTCAAAATTGATTAATGGTGCCAAATAGAGTTTGAAACTTCAACCACATAGCTCGAGGAGTTGTACAACCCTCTAGATGGAATAGAAGACTATCTAAAACATGCAAGGATAGCAAACCCATGGCCTCATCTATTTTGTTCCTATGTTGAAAGATCTAAAATTGTTGTGTCAACTGAGGTTAAACATCATCCAAAGATGACCATAACCCTTTTGACATGAGAAGTTTGGTCATTTGTACCTTCTAGGTGTGGTAATTGTGTGGGGTAAGATGCTCAATAGAAGAATATTTTTCCATAATGAATCATTTTTGAAATGTGTTTTATGAAAGAGTTTTCTAGTTTTCTGATGTAAATTACAGAAAGTAAGAAAAAAGCACCCCCACAACACAAGAACCCAAACCTTAGTACAATTTTAGAGTTATCCGATGAGGTGTCCGGGGAATGAGGATGGCATTTGTGTGCTTTCAAGAAGCCGAGGGCTAGATCGTCGTGCCTAGCTCGCTCTCTGTGTGTTGCTCGCTTCTGCGTTGTGGGGGGGTTTTTGAAGCTATCGGGGCTGTGGTGGTGGGGTTTTTTTCTTTTCTGGAGGCCTTCTTGCTACTGTTTGGGTGGCTTGTGGGTGGAAGGGTTTTGATCCTGCCCTTGGGGTCTTTTCTTTTTTCCATTTCTTGCTAAAGTGTCCTGGGGGTTTGCATGCCTGCTGGGGATCTTGTTTTTTGCTATGCCGGGTGGGGAAACATCTGGGGTTAGCCCCAAATTGGATTTCCGTTCAGCATTTGGTTCGAAGCCTTCGGCGCATGGAGTGAATGTTTTTGATAATACGCTGTTTTCTTCAGAGATGGAGATGAATGATCTAGGATCGGTTAATGGTTCCCGAATTACGAAGATTAATGGGTGTTTGGAAAGATGCAAAGAGCGACCGAAGCTGATTATCCCGATGGAAATGCTTGCAGATGATATTGAATACTATTCAAGGCACTCTTTTTATTGCAAGTTCATGGGTTTGAGAGTCTCGCTGCATTTTTTGGAATCCTGGGCTCAACGGACTTGGATGCCGGAGGGGGAGATGGAGATTAGGCTCCTTGCGAACAACTTTTTTATGGTCTCTTTTGATTGCATGGCAGATCGGAATAAGGTCTTCGAGGGTGGCCCCTATTTTTATAACCAGGTGGGTTTGTTTATCAAGCCATGGCATGCTGGCTTCAACCCGACTGAGGCAATACCGAGTCGGATTCCAGTTTGGGTTCGGTTGCCGTGGTTTCCAGTTGAGTGTTGGCGGGATGACGTGTTGCATTTGGTGGCTTCAATGCTCGGTAAACCTATTGGGTCTTCACAACAGACGCAGTACAAAAAGGTAATGACTTTTGCTCGTATCTGTGTAGAAATTGATTTAAGCAAGCCACTACCAGATTCTGTTGAAGTGAGTGCTGGATCATATACTTGGGTTCAACAGCTAGATTACGAAACCCTACCTTTTCGGTGTCGTCTTTGTCATGAATATGGTCACTTGCAGCGTAGGTGCCCTAGGGCTAAGCCTGTGGGGCCCCAACCTTCTCAGCCTTCTCGTAATCCTCCTAGGACTGATAATGGTAAGGAGCCTATTCCGGGTGATGGTAATGGAGATGATGGTTATGTCCCTGTTAAGGCTCGCAATAGGAATCGGGGCCAGAAGCGGACCTTGAGGGAGAGGCAGGATGATGAAACTTTTAATAGGTTTGAGGTGCTGGATGATCTCAGCCAGGAGGAAGTGAATCCGGGGTTGCTGAACTTGGATCAGGGAACTTTGGGTACAGGACAGGATGGGCCACCATTGGAGGCCATGCAGGATGTGCAGGAGATTGGGGTTGGGCAGATGGATACGGATCAACAATTGATTGTCCAGACTGAACAAGAATCTTCTATTGGAGCTTCGAAGAGTGGTGGAGGTGGCTCCCCATTGCCCCTGAAAGGTGGCAAGGATGTGGGGAAGAGCTCTTTGGCCTCCTCTCGTTTAGGTATTCAGCAAAATGAACTGAAGAAAGGGGTTGGTGACAGGACTTCCAAGCTGGGAAGGAAAAAGGATATGGAGAAGATTAAATTAACTGGGGAAACTTTGGTGGAGTCAGGGTCAGTCAAGACTCTTGATTCACATTTTTCATGCCCCCAGAAATGATTGTTCTCTCATGGAATGTAAGGGGCTTGAACAGTGGCCCTCGACAAAAAGTTGTTCGTGATTTGGTTAGGAATCATTCTCCGGATGTTCTTTTTCTTCAGGAGACTAAATTATCTGTAGATAATATGTTGGCCATGGCTCCTAAGCTGTGGAAATATGGTGAATGCCAGTGTGTGGGGGCTCTTGGTGCTTCTGGAGGGGTGGCTTGCTTTTGGAACCCTCGGAAGATTTTCCCCCTATGGTGGATGTCCTCTAGATCCTCTATATCCCTTGTCGCCTCTTGGTATGAGACTGGTGAGTGTATTCTCCTCTCTAATGTGTATGCTCCTGTTGAGTTTCTGGGTAAACAACTTCTATGGTCCCATCTTCGTTTTGTTCGTAGCTTAGCTCCTTACCATCCGTGGGTTATGGCTGGCGATTTTAATGCTATTGTGGAATTGTCTGAGAAAAGAGGTGGAATTCCTAGGTTGGAGCCTTCTGCTCTGTTATTCAGAGATAGCATTTCTGAATTAAATCTTATTGATGTTCTACCTAGTAATGGTCGCTTCACTTGGAATAATAGGAGAATTGGTGAGAGTTGTGTTGCTGAGAGGCTAGATCGTTTCTTGGTTTCCTGTTATTGGGTTGGAAACTTATGGTCCACTCGATCTGAAATTCTTGATTGGAGAGGTTCTGATCATTGGCCTATTAAGCTTAGTATTATCTCTGCACGGGGGCCTCGGTCTCCCTCATTCAAGTTCCAGCTTATGTGGTTACGGGATCCCACTCTTCATGATTATGTGGCTGAGTGGTGGCGGATTGGTAGACCAACTTTTGGTACGGCAATGTACACATTCTCCAAGCTTCTTCAGTTTGTCAAATATCAGCTTAAAAGGTGGAATCGGCGATGTTTTGGTAATATCTTTCATGCTAAGGTTGCCGCACAAGAGGAGTTGAATAATATTACGCGGTTGATTCATGAGAATGGGGCCTCTGAGGATCTTCTAAGGGAGGAGGCTAAGACTTTGAAAGTGGTTGAGGAATTTGAATTGCGGGAAGAAATCTATTGGAAGCAAAAGGCCCGGGTTGAATGGTTACAGGAAGGTGATAAAAACACCGCCTTCTTCTTCAATTCTGTGAAGGATAGGAGGCATGGTAATTCCATTCCTTTTCTGGTGAATGATAGGGGTGAACGTCTTGCCTCGTTTCAAGAAATCTCTGCTGAGGCATCTCAGTATTTTGCTACTTTATTTAGGGAGGATTCACAAGGGGGCTCTGTTGAGGAAGCACAGGTTCTTTCTTGTATTCCTCAGTTGGTCTCCAGGGAGGCGAATGAGTATTTGATGAAAGATATCTCTCTTGATGAGCTGGAGGGGATTGTGTTTCAGATGAAGAAGGGTAAAGCTCCTGGTCCCGATGGTTTCCCGATTGAATTTTTTCAGGAATTCTGGGATATCATAAAGTTGGATCTTCTGGCTGTTGTCCTTGAGTCCCAAAGGAATAAACAGATGCTTCGTGCTCTGAACTCCACCTTCCTTGCTCTCATACCCAAGTGTGAAGGGGCTGATAGGTTATCTCAGTTCCGGCCTATCTCTCTTTGCAATGTGGCTTATAAAATCATCTCAAAGTTATTGGCTGAGAGACTGAAGAAGTGGCTTAAAGTGTTGATTTCGGAGGAACAGAGTGGATTTGTGGCAGGTCGGCAGATTCTTGATGGGGTTGTCATTGCTACGGAGACCATCCACTCCATGGACAACTCCCATGAGAAGGCTATGTTCATTAAGCTGGATATGGCTAAGGCTTATGACAGGGTTAGATGGTCTTTTTTGCAGAAGATCCTTGTTGCTTTTGGTTTTGGTGAGGAGTGGATCCAATGGGTCATGAGCTGTGTCACATCTGTTTCCTTCTCAGTTTTGATAAATGGAGATCATTCTGAACTTTTTGGTGCCTCTAGGGGTTTGCGCCAAGGGGATCCTCTTTCTCCGTATCTTTTTCTGCTTCTTGTGGAAGGCCTTGGTCGTTTGTTGAAAAGAAGGGTGGAGCTTGGCATCATTCAAGGTTGGCGATGGGGTGGAGACTTGCCTCCGCAATCTCATTTGCAGTTTGTTGATGATACTGCCCTGATGGGGATGGCTACTGTTAGGGAAGCTACTAACTTGAGGCAGGTGTTGGACATATATCTTGTTGCTTCAGGACAATTGATTAATGAGGAGAAGTCTTCCATATTCTTCTTCAACACGCCGAGCCCCATACAGAGAAGAATTGCTAATATCTTAAGGTTTCAGATAGGGGTTCTCCCTTTGACTTATCTGGGTTTCCCAATTTCTGTTCGCCATCTTCCCAAGGGTTCTTGGCAGAATATTATTGATAAGCTCCGTGCAAAAGTTAATCATTGGACCCACAGATGGTTGTCTTTTGCGGGGCGGGTTCAGCTTCTCAAGTCGGTGGTGCAGGCTCTCCCTACCTACAGATGTATGCTTCAGGTGGCTCCGATGGGTTTTCTGAGGGAGTTGGATTCTCTTGAAAGGCAGTTCTTATGGGCGGGTAGTTTGGCTTCTTCCAAGTGGAGCCTGGTTAGGTGGGATGTTGTGTGCAGCCCAAAGCAATTTGGTGGTCTTGGTCTTCGACAGTCTGCGTTATCTGGAGTGGCTGTGGCTGCTAAGCTATTTTGGAGATGGTGTGTGGAACAGGATCAGCCGTGGGCCAGGATATTATCTCATAAGTATTTCCCGGGGATTCCACGGCAGGATCTTCCTCGTTACCCTCTTGAGGGGAAAGGTTCAGTGATTTGGAATACTCTTCAGAAGGGTGCAAAGCTTATTAAGGAAGGTTTATTTTGGATCTGTAGACGAGGAACTGAAGCTCTCTTCTGGTCGGATTCTTGGGATGGATTCCCTCCACTTACTTCTCAGTTCCCCAATCTACTTCCTTTGTGCCAAAGATTTCTCGAGGCTGGCTGGGCTAGGGTGAGTGACTTCAAGTCTGTTGCTTCTTTTGGTCAGTTGGAGGTAGCTCATTGGAAGGATCCCGCAGAGTGGCCAGATTTGGGACTTGCGGAAGAAAGTGTTGAGCTTCACAAGATTCTTCATAGTAGGAGTTGTAGTTCTCTTCTGGAAGAAGATATTCTTGCTTGGACCCATAATCCTAAGGGGGTTTACTCTGTTGCTTCTGGTTATCAGGTGTTATTGGCTCAGAAGCTAACTGGGGCAGAGGTTCATTGGTGGAAAAGGGTGTGGAATAAACTCTCGTGGCCTAAATGCAACTGCTTTGTTTGGACTTTGGCTTGGAATAGGTGCTTGACCTGGGATAACATTCGTAAACGGGGATTTCAAGGACCTTCAATTTGTGTTTTGTGTGGGGGAGCGGAAGAGGATTCTTCACATTTGTTCTTTCGGTGCCCCTTTGTTGTGCAACTTTGGCATTGGTGGTGGGAGGTGTGGAAGCTTCCCTGTATTCATGCGTGCTCTTTGGTTGAATTCTGGGATAGTATGGGAAGACCTCCTTCTATGGCTTCCTTTTTGCAGGAAGTTTGGTTCGTGGGCCCTACCTTTCTGCTTTGGCAGATTTGGTTGGAGCGGAACCGCAGAATTTTTCGTGATCAGAAGTTGGTGGGTCGGCAAGTTTGGATGCGTATGCTTGGAATGGTGCAGGAGTCTGTTTTAGCTAAATGTGATGTGGTTTTCCCCTTGGAGAGAGGTGATGCTGAGTTGGTGGCCAGACTAGGTCTTCAAGAAATTCATTCATCTTTTGTCAGTTCTAGGAACTGTAGGCATGGGAAAAAGAGGGTCCAACGGGTTGGAAGGTGGTTACCTCCTCCCAATGGATTTTTAAAGATCAATACTGATGGTTCTTCTAGGGGAAATCCTGGGCCTGCTGGAATTGGTGGGGTTGGCAGGGACTCAGCTGGTTCGGTGATTTTTCTATTCTCTATACATGAGGGGGTGAAGACTGTTAACTTCATGGAGGGTCTAGCAATTCTTCATGCTATGGAGAGGGCCCTTGCTTTGGGATGGAGAAAGGTTATATGTGAAGCTGATTCACAGATTTTGATTAATCTCTTGAATGAGCGAAAGATATCTGATATAAATTGGCAGTTGGCTTCGGTGGTTCAACGGATTCTTCAAGTTAGTTCTCGGATGGAGGAGGCATCCTTTGTTCACATCCCAAGGGAGTGGAATCGCGCTGCTGACTGCTTGGCCAAATGGGCCTCTGAGCAAGATAGTGGTTGGAAGGTTGAGGATTGGGATCAAGTTAACCCTGAGCTGCATCTGGATTTAGACCGGTTCTTGGAAGAGGATAGGAGGATACATGGGGATAGTTGATTTTGTTTTATGTTGTGGGGTTTTCGCCTTGTTTTCTGGGACTGGGTCCCGTGGTTATTATTGTAATGCTCTTTTCTGATTTCTAATAAAGTTTTTACCCCTTTGTTTTAAAAACCTTAGTACAATTTTTAAAGTTGAACAGCTAGAAAAAGAAAGATATGCTTTAGACAATGCTCTGTGTACCTAGTAAATTTTATGATGAAATAAACTACAAATCTGAAGAGAGAACTCAAACACCTTTCCACCTCCTATTCATTTTTGAAAAATGAATTCTGGATGCAAAAGTTATGCCCCTCGGAGTGCAAAAAACATGTTTTGACTTTGATTGGAAAACAAATATAGAAAAATGGAAAATTCAGAAAAAAAAAAGACCTACACCACTAGATCTAGATTTGAATCAGCTTTTCAACAATATTTCATTTTCAAAAATTCAAGCTCGTATGACCATTTTACACCCGATTTCATGAAAAGGTCTAATTTGGCCAAAAGGGGAGCCCTAGTGGCTGGACGGGTGGCTCCACTCGCCCTAGTGGCACTCCGACGGCACTCCAGCTGATGGCTAGTCAGTGGAAAACCGACACTAGTCTGGTGGTTGGCTAGTGGAAAGAAGGCCAATGGTGAGCCGACTGTGGACGTTGGTGGCCACTTGGTTGAGCGGTAGCGATGCTGGCTTTAACACGGGAAGCGCTTTTTTAAAGCATTGATTTTTTCTATTTTTTTATTTTTTGGATGTTTTTTGAAATTTTCACCTTGGGAGGCATGCTAGGGAGGTTGTACAACCTCTCTAGAAATTTTTTTTTGCCTCCTGGATCAACTATGTCCAAAATGGATGAATGAACATTCATTTTTGGGGTTTTGAGCCGTTGTGGACTCAATGGCAAGTTCCATTTGGATTCAAAAGGATCTAATCAAATAGGTATGTCCTAAATCAAAAAATACAAACCCCAAACCCTTGAAGCTCCAAAAATCCTTCAAAACACGAACATGAAGTGGTAGGTCTAGAGCTTTGATACCATGTAGAAGTTGAGAAAGCCAACTTCACATAACCTAAAGATCAACTGCATGCAAATAACATGTCACAAAAAGGAAGAGATGGAGACAAAAAGAAAAGGTGATCACACTTTTTCTACTAATCATTCACTAATGTCCTAGGAGTCCCAATTGGATTGACTAACAATCTCACAAGGTGAGTCAATTTCACAATTAGGAGGGTCTTAGGAAGGGGTTCTTTAAGTTCTAAGGGGTTCACCACCAAGCAAATGCTTGGAAAATAAAATGTTTGATAATACAATGTGATATGAAAAATGACTTAAAAATAGAAATGTAAGCTAAATGAAATATGCAAGAAATCAAATTATGCAATAGGGAGATAGTATATGTGTACCTAGGAAGTCTGGGGATGCTATGAGGATTCTAGAAATGCAAAGAAGTTGTAGGAAAATATTGTGGAGGACTAAGACACCTAAGGTGATGTATTAGTCCCGTTGTTGTTTTTCGGGGAAAATACAAAGTCTCGGATGGAACTAGATCTTGAAAAATCTCTAAAAATATGCTCGGGAGGACTAAGATTCCCAAGATGGCATAGTAGTCTCTTTCTAAATTTTTGCAAACTATGAATAGGATCCTGAGCTTCAAGGTTTGCACTTACTTCCTTTCCAATCTCAGGTTCTAAAACTTTCGGATTCAGCTTGTAGGTGAGTTTCCATGAAGATGACAAATTTGTAATGCAACTTTTCACTCCAAGTGTTCTTCAAGTCTACAACCTATATCTACAATCACAAATATGCAAGATGGAAAAACTTGTTTGTTAGTGAATGGGGGTTTGCCTTGGTCGAACCCCTTGTTGGTAATTTAACCTTGAAATGAAATAGGAATAATGAAGGAAATGGTGAATGAAAAAAATTCAATGCTACAACTCATCAAACCCTTGTAAAGTCTACAAACTTGTGTGCAATGACTATAGTGGATATGGATCTTGAATGCTTGAAAGGTCTTGCTTGAATTTCTTGCTTGAATCAAAACCCTACATCACAAATGTTAGCACAACAACACACATGATGCAAGAAAAATATTTGATATGATGATTGAATCTTGAAATGGTTCCAAATGCTTGATGAATCTGCTCTTGAATGCTCTTGTGAACTCAACTATGCTACGATAAAAGATCTCACAAAATAATTGGGTTGAAATGAATGAACCTTGTATTTATACTTATGCTTAATATCCTGAATTATATCACACCAAGCTGACATATGAATTCATTAAATAAAGGAGGCTAAATCCCACTAGAATTTGAAATTAAATCCTGAAAAATGACTCAAGGAGGACTAAGACAGCCTAGGTGGCGTCTTAGTCCCAAGTCCTAAAAACTTGGGGCACAGACACCAAAAAGGGGCCCAATCTAGATATGTCAAAATTAGGGTCCTGAGAGCCTTGGGGAACTAAGATGCCCTAGGTGGCGTTTTAGTCCCGAACCAAAAATCAAGGACACACTAATGGAGTCAATAAATTATCATTTATGCATTGGAGAATGTCGAGATTAACCAGAAAAATATATAATTCATAGGGCTTGTGGACATAAAATAGGACTAGTTAATCCATAAAGAAGCATAAATAAAGCAAGGCAGGCCCAAACAAGTGTAAAAATGAAAGGGTATGCATTTTCCTACACTACATTTAGCCCCCACTTTAATGATAGGATGAACATACTTCAAACTCATAGTAAAGTAGCCAACCACACAATCAAGAGGGGTTCAATTGTACAAATGTTAGTAAGATAGGATGACAATGATCAGGAGGGTGGCCACGCCCCTAGGATCAAGATCCTATGGAAAAACCAACATAGGCACAAAGGAAAACACATGTAGATGATATATGAAGCCATAACTAGATCTCAAACATACACCATCAAAGATAGGAAAAGGAAAAAGAAAAAGGAAAATGGAAAATGGAAAACGGATCAAGCTTCGACTCCAACATGGTGGACCGGGTCTAGGCTACTTGTCTAAAAAGGTTTACAAGTGGAATGTGCTGTCCACTATGCAAACAAAACACACACTCACGAGGGCTAGTGGGAAGTAGTTGTCCACTAGGTGATCCCAAAGGGACCATATTAAATCCATACCTCGATGGCTTTTAATAAGGCACAAAAAATGCATGCTCACAAGGGCTAGTGAAGCTAAATGTTCACTAGGTGAGCCCTAGGGGACCATATTAAATCCATACCTCCATGAATTTAATAAGGCACAAAAAAGGGAAAAAAAAATGCAACAAGAAAGAGAAATTCTCAAAGGGATTCTACTTAGTTCATGTGAGGTCTTACCTTAGGAGACATCGTTCCTAATGTCTCCAAGAGAGGACCAATCAAAGGATAAAAGATTCACCACTTAAGGGATACAATGCATCACATCACCACTAAGGGGAATATAATATGCTAAGATAGATCACACTCTTGAAGCAAATTACTCCCAATGTCACCACAAAGAGGAAAACACATCACATGAAATAAGAAAATTGCATCAAAGAGCATGAAAAGGAAAAAAATGCAAGCAAAATCATGCTAAAATAATGCCAATGTATGCCCCCACTTTAAAGAAATTGCTAACACCATGTTGTGAGCAATTACTTTAAAGTAGCAAATGAAAATGCAAACAAAAAGGAAGACATGAGAGCCAACTTGGAAATCCCTATACCAAGTCATATGTTTCCAAGTAAGAATGTGTCATGCGAGAGAAAAGGAAAAGAAAGGGGTTGTCCCAAAAATGAAAACACCAAACACATAAGGGATCTATGGATTTGGGGTTAGTATGTTCATTGCTACAATGTTTTTATAAATCTCGGCACTATCATCATTCCCCAAATACACATGGAATTGGAAGAATGACACAAAGAGAGTGAAAACAAAGAAAAGTAAAGAGACTTTTGGGTCAACATGGAAGAGACATAGGGTGCCTCAATGCCTTGCATCATCCCCAAAATGAAAACACAAGACAAATGAAAAGGAAAAGGCGAAAGAAAATGAAAAATATTTTGGGTCAACATGGAGGAGACAAGAATGTCTCGATGCCTTGCATCATCCCCAAAAGGAAAACACAAGAAACAAAAATGAAAGGAAAAGACAAAAGATCAATGATAAGGCAAAAGTACATGACATATAGAAGAATGAAGCTACAAATAGAGGAATGTGCATAGAGAGAGAAACATTAAACAAAACATCATGGGGGATCATGTTACGCACATGCAAGAAAATAAAAGGAGAATGAAAAGGACAACAAAAGAAAAAGAAAAGAAATAACAGACTAGTAAAGCACATGAAAATCAACCATCCAATAGGTCATCTGCATCCCAATCTTCTCAGAATGCAGATCACTAGCGAGGGAGACAACATCAAGTGTTGTACTAGGAGAATTACCAGGTTCAACACATGGTGAATTGCTCGGTTTAGGAGGATCACCATGGTGGTTTCATTTAAGCTCATGGAAGAGGAAAATAACAAATTTAACTCATTATGCACTTCCTCGTCGATTTTAGCTATTTCCTCATCATAATCCAAATAAACCACAACAGGAGGATGAATGAAAATATCCATAGAAGTTGCTAGTCCTTGTTGTTGTGGAGATATAGCTTTTTTTTCTTTGGTAAGAAAGGAGGGGAATCATTTATTGCTTCTGTCAAGTTCAGATTTTGATTTTTAATATTGTTCTCGTTACTCATCTTTTGAGCAATAGCATGATGCCTACACCTACGCTCTCTACCATTTCGGTTTCTTTTATTATGATTTTCAAGTTTCATTTGTGTAGGATGGGTTTTTCAACCATAGACTCCTTTTCTTCTTGTAAGGGAAGAATGAAAGAAACCATGGAAGGTTGTTCAACCAGTTTCTCTTTGGCTTTATAAATTTTTGTAGGAGGTGGATTAGGACTTGATTGGTTTTCTCTAGGTCTCTTGTAGGAAATAGGAAAGGGATTGTTCATGGATGGGTCTTCGTTTGTTGCAAGGGTTTCAAACTCAACATTGTTTCCTTTAAGTGGTGAAGGTTCAAGAATAGGTGGAGGAAATTTCTCAAGGGATATTCTAGCAATGCATTTTTCTTTTAAATTTTGGTAGGATAGAAAAGGAAATCTTCACAAGGTCTTATAGGTTCAAGCCAAAAATAATCTAAGGAGAAATTTCCTTGGGAAGACGGGGGTCTAAATCCTCTATGGTTTACTGTGAATATTTCATTTCTGACTAGAAACTTTAAGCACTTGTGGATGATGGATGGGACTGTCTTCATGGAGTAAAGCCATTTGTAGCCTAACTTCACATGAAATTGGTCTGAATTAGATATGATAGAGAATGATACTTTTAGTTTCTTTGTTCCTACTTGTAAAGGGAGTGTGATCGAGCCCATCGTAGCACAAGCAAAACCATCATGAATTTTAATCCATGCTTTTGGTTTATCATATCTATCTTGAGTAATTTCATGCACATATAATATTTCTTGTATGATCACATTCTCTCCACATATGGGATCAATTAAAATCCCAAGAGTGGGCTTGTATTGATTTTTTTGGCTATGTAAAGAGGACCATCAAGTGCATGTTTGATTTTTTCTTCTGAAGAGAAAGTAATTTCAATGTTTTGTTGTTTACGAGGCTCGATGTCAATCACTCCTATCATTGTATCAATAGGAATTTTTTCATTAGTATCCATAGGACTCTGTTCATCATCATCCATAGGACTTTGTTCATGATTGCTCAGATTCTCATCATCTATGTCAACATTCATCACATCGAGCTTAGTTTCACTAGCCTTAACAGATGAAATATTATGGCTGGGCATGGGATTGGTAAATATTTTCAAGTTTTGGTTGGGAGGAGCCACAAAATTATTACCTTTTTCATTTACACCTGTAATTTGGACATGATTAGAATCAATGAGGTCTTGCACAAGATGTTTAAGACATTTGCAATGTTTTGTATCATGTCTTTTTTGTTGGTGATAATCACAATAGGCATTTTGTCTAAAGCTTAGAGGTAATAGCTTGCTAGGGTCAAGTGGTTGAATGAGAGGTAAGGTAAGCATGTTTTTGTCTAAGAGTTGAGTCATAATGTTGTGAAGTGTGTCGAGTAAGGGAGTAAATTGCCTTTATGGATCCCCAAAGCTATAAGGATTAGTCTTCTTTATAGAAGCTACTTGGGTATCAATGGGTTGAGTAGGTTGAGAGGTGGAATTTAGTTGAAGGAAACTCTTATCTTTTCTTTTGAAAGGTTGGTAAGTGGTTTGGTTTGAAGCTTTGGACTTTTCAGGATGGGTAGAGGTGTTTTTTGATTCACTACTACCTATAGAGTTTTGATATTCTCTAAGGGTAGTACATAAATGCATGAAGGAAGCAAACTTCATCATGGTAATATTATCCCTTATCTTGATTTTTAATTTTTATATTACCATCTTTTGAAGGTGGGAATCAGGGATTTTCACACTGATTTGGGAATAAAGCGATTGGTAGTGTGAAATAAAGTTAGTGAATTTTTCACCCTCATTTTGCTTGCATCTCATAAAATCATCCAATGTCATTTTAGGGACCATTTTCACTTGGAAAAGGTTAATAAATGGCTCAAAAAGTTCATTGAATGAATGAATTGAGTTATTTGGTAATGCAGAAAACCAATCCAAGGCAATGTCTTACAAGGATCGGGGAAAAGTTTTAGTGAAAAGTTTGTCTTCAAGGATAAAGTCACTACACAAAGAAGTAAAGGAATTAACATTATTATTAGGGTCTCTCTTTACTCCATATTTCTCAAATCTAGGGATATCTATACCTTGTGGCACCAAAGTTCTTAATATCTCCAAGGAAAATGGATTGCTCCTGACATAGTATGAAGGTGGACAATTTTAATTTTGATTTATGGTGGAACTTGACGTTGGATGGATGAAAAGCTTTGTAAGAGGTGGTTAATGATAAGGTCATTTCTTGTAGTGTGTGATGGAGATGAATATGGTTGTGGTATGTATGTGGTGGAAGGACTAATGAATGAATTGCTTATAGGAGGAGATATAAGATTAGATGCCACATAAGTATACAGAGCACTAGTGGAAATGTTTGAGGTAGGAAGGATGCTACTAGTTGGTTGCATTGTTGTGGTAGGAGTCCCATTTGGATCAAAATAGAAAAAATGGGTGTCTAAAGATATCACACTTTTCCTACCAATCATTCACTAATGTCCCAGGAGTCCTAATTGGATTGACTAACAACTTCACAAGGTGAGTCAATTTCACAATTAGGAGGGTCCTAGGAGGGGGTTATTTAAGTTCTAAGGGATTCACCACCAATAAAATGCTTGGAAAAGAAAATGTTTGAAAACATAATGTGATATGCAAAATCACGTAAAACTAGAAATGTAAGCTAAATGAGAGATGCAAATGATGAAATTATGCAACAGGGAGATAATATGTGTGTAACTGGGAAGTCTAAAGATGCTATGAGGATTTTGGAAATGCAAAGAAGTTTCTATAAAATGTTGTGGAGGACTAAGATGCCCAAGATGGCGTATTAGTCTCGTTGTTGTTTTTCAGGGAAAATACGAAGTCTTCAGATGTCAGAAGTGGATCTTGAAAAATCTCTAAAATTAATGCTTGGGAGGAATAAGATGCCCAAGATGGTGTGTTAGTCTCATTCTAAATTTTTGCAAACTCTAAATAGGATCCTGAGCTCCAAGGTTTGCACTTGCTTCCTTTTTGATCCTAGGTTTTGAAACTTCTAGATTTGGCATGTAGGCGAGTTTCTGTGAAGGTGACAACTTTGTAATGCAACGTTGCAACTTTTTCAACTTTTCCCTCCAAGTGATCTTCAATTCTATAACCTAGATCCACAATCACAAATATGCAAGATGGAAAAAATTGTTGTTTGTTAGTGAATGGGGGTTTGCCTTGGTCAAACCCCTTGTTGGTAATTAAACCTTGAAATGAAATAGGAATAATGAAGGAAATGGTGAATGAACAACATGCAATGCTACAACTCACCAAACCCTTATAAAGTCTGCAAACTTATGTGTAGTGGTTGCAATGGATATGGATCTTGAATGCTTGAAAGGTCTTGCTTGAATTGCTTGCTTGAATCACAAATGTTAGCACAACAACACACATGATGCAAGAAAACTCTTTGATGTGATGATTGAATCTTGAAATGGCTCTAAATGCTTGATGAATATGCTCTTGAATGCTCTTGTGAACTCAATTATGCTATGATAAAAGATCTCACAAAAGACTTGGGTTGAAATGAATGAAGGAACCTTGTATTTATACTTACTTATGCTTAATATCCTAAAATTATATCACACCAAGCCGATATATGAATTCATTAAATAAAGGAGGCTAAATCCCACCATAATTTGAAATTAAATCCTGTAAATTACTCAAGGAGGACTAAGATTCCCTAGGTGGCATCTTAGTCTGAAGTCCTAAAAACTTGGGGTGAAAAACACCAAAAAGGGGCCCAATCATGATATGTCAAAATCAGGATCCCGAGAGCCTTGGGGGAATAAGATGCCCTAGGTGGCATTTTAGTCCCTACCCAAAAATTAGGGACACACTGATAGAGTCATTAAATTAATATTTATGCATTGGATAATTTTGGGATTAACCATAAAAATATATAATTCATAGGGCTTGTGGACACAAAATAGGACCAATTAAGCCACAAAGAAGCATAAATAAAGCAAGGCAGGCCCAAACAAGTGTGAAAATGTAAGGGTATGCATTTTCCTACACTACATTTAGCCTTCACTTTAGTGAGAGGGTGAACTTTCTTCAAACTCACACTAAAGTGGCCAACCATGCAATCAAGAGGGGTTCAAGTGTACAAATGTTAGCAAGATAGGATGACAATAATCAAGAGGGTGGCCAAGCCCCCAGGATCAAGATCCTATGGCGAACCAACATAGGCACAAAGGAACACGCTTGTTGATGATATATGAAGCAATAACCAAATTTCAAACATACACCATCAAAGATCAAGCTTCGACTGGCCATCCAATGCGGTGGACTAGGTCTAGGCTATTTTTCCAAATAGGTTTACAAGTGGAACGCGATGTCCACTATGCAAACAAAACACATGCTCACAAGGGCTAGTGAAGCTAGGTGTTCACTAGGTGAGCCCCAGGGGACCATATCAAATCCATACCTCCATGAATTTAATAAGGTACATAAACGCATGCTCACACAAGCTAGTGAAGCTAGGTGTTCACTAGTTGAGCTCCTAGGGACCATATCAAATTTATACCTCCATGAATTTAATAAGGTACAAATAGAAAAAATGCAACAAGAAAGAGAGATAATCAAAGGGATTTTTCTTAGTTCATGCGAGGTCCTACTCTTAGGGGACATCATTCCTAATGTCTCTAAGAGAGGACCAATCAAAGGATAAAATATTCACCACTTAGGGAATGTCGTGCATCTCATCACCACTAAGGGGAATATAATATGCTAAGATAGATCAAGCTCTTGAAGGGAATTACTCCCAATGTCACCACAAAGAGGAAAACACATCGCGTGAAATAATAAAATCACATAAAAGATTATGAAAAGGAAAAGAATGCAAGAAAATCATGCTAAAATAATACTAATGTATGCCCCCACTTTAAAGAAATTGCTAACACCATGTTGTGAGCAATTAATTTAAAGTAGCAAATAAAAATTCAAACAAGAAAGAAGACATGAAATCCAACATGGAAATCCCTGTGCCAAGTCATATGTTTCTGAGTAAGGCTACGTCATGCGAGAGAAAAGGAAAATAAAGAATTTTTCTCCAAAATGAAAACACCAAACACATAAGGGATCTATGGATTTTGGGTTAGTATGTTCGTTGCTACAATGTTTTTAGAAAGCTCAGAACTATCATCATTCCCCAAATACACATAAAACTAGAAGAATGACACAAAGGGAGCTAAAACAAAGAAAAAGAAAGAGACTTTTGGGTTAACATGGAAGAGACATAGGGTGCTTTGATGCCTTGCATCATCCCAAAAAGGAATACACAAGAAAAATGAAAAGGAAAAGGAGAAATAAAAAGAAAAATCTTTTTGGTCAACATGAAGGAGACATGAATGTCTCAATGCCTTGTGTCATCCCCAAAAGGAAAACACAAGACAAATGAAAAGGAAAATGAAAGGAAAAGACAAAAGATGAATGAAAAGGAAAAAAAGGTATATTCCATATAGAAGAATGAAGGTTCAAATAGAGGAATGCACATAGAGAGAGAAACATCAAACAAAACATGATGGGGGATCACGTTATGCACATGCAAGCAAAAAAAAAGAAAATGAAAAGGAAAGCAAAAGAAAAAGACAAGAAATAATAGACTAGTAAAGCACATGCGAGTCAACCATCTAATATGTCATCCACATCCCAATCTTGTTTAATATATGTAGAATGTAGATCACTAGCAAGAGGGACACCATCAAGTGTTGTACTAGGAGAATCACCATGTTCAACACATGGTGAATCACTCGATCTAGGAGGATCGCCATGGTTGGTGTTGTTTAAGCTCATGGAAGAGGAAAATAATAAATTTAACTCATTATGCACTTCCTCATCGATTTTAGTTGTTTCCTCATCATCATCATCCAAGTTAACCACAACAGGAGGACGAATGATAATATCCATAGAAGTTGTTGGTCCTTGTTGGGGTGGAGATATAGCTTATGTTTGCTCTGGTAAGAGAGGAGGGGCATCGTTTATTAATTCTGTCAATTTTGAATTTTGATTTTCAATATTGTTCTTGTCACTCATCTTTCGAGCAATAGCACAATGCCTATGCCTACGCTCCCTAGCATTGTAGCTTCTTTTATTACTGTTTTCAAGTTTCATTTGTGTAGGAGCAGGTTTTTCAACCATAGGCTCCTTTTCTTCTTGTAAGGGAAGAACGGAAGAAACCATGGAAGGTTGATCAACCACTTTCTCTTTGGCTTTATAAATTTTCTTAGGAGACAGATTAGGACTTGTTTGGTTTTCTCTAGGTCTCTTGTAGGAAATAGGCAAGGGAGTTTTCATGGGTGGGTCATGGTTTGTTGCAAGGGTTTCAAACTCAACATTATTTTCCTTTAAATTACAAAGGTTCAAGAATGGGTGGAGGTAACTTCTCAAGGGATAATCCAACTATGCATTTTGCTTTGAACTTTTGGTAGGATAGGAAAAGGAAGTCTTCATGGGGTCTTATAGGTTCTATAGGTTCAGGACAAAAATAATCTAAGCAAAAATTTCCTCAAGAAGATGGGGGTCTAAAGCCACTATGATTTACTATGAATATTTCATTGCTAGCTGGAAACTTTAAGCACTAAAATGATGAGTAGAAAAATGGATACCTAAAGATATCACACTTTTTCCACCAATCATTCACTAATGTCCTAGGAGTCCCAATTGGATTGACTAACAACCTCACAAGGTGAATCAATTTAACAATTAGGAGGGTCCAAGGAGGGGGTTCTTTAAGTTCTAAGGAGTTCACCACTAAGAAAGTTCTTGGACTAAGATGGTGTATTAGTCCTGCTGCTATTTTTCGGGGAAAATATGGAGTCTTCAGATGTCGAAACCGGATCTTGAAAAATATCTGAAAAATATGCTTGGGAGGACTAAGATGCCCAAGATGGCATATTAGTCATGTTCTAAATTTTTGCAAACTCTGAACAAGATCCTAAGCTTCAAGGTCTACACTTTCTTCCTTTTTGATATCAAGTTCTAAAACTTATGAATTCAACCTATAGGTAAGTTTCCATGAAGATGACAACTTTGTAATGCAACTTTGCAAATTTTTCAACTTTGCACTCAGAGTGATCTTCAATTCTACAACCTAGATCTACAATCGCAAATATGCAAGATGGAAAAACTTGTTGTTTGTTAGTGAATGGGGGTTTTCCTTGGTCAAACCCCTTGTTGGTAATTAAACCATGAAATGAAATAGGAATAATGAAGGAAATGGTGAATGAACAACATGCAATGCTACAACTCACTAAACCCTTGTAAAGTCTGCAAACTTTTGTGCAATGGCTGCAATGGATATGGATCTTGAATGCTTGAAAGGTATTGCTTGAATTGCTTGGTTCAATCAAAACCCTGCATGAGAAATGTTAGCACAACGACACGCATGATGCAATAAAACTCTTTGATATGATGATTGAATCTTGAAATGGCTCCAAATGCTTGATGAATATGCTCTTGAATGTTATTGTGAACTCAATTGTGCTATGATAAAAGATATCACAAAATACTTGGGTTGAAATGAATGAAGGAACCTTGTATTTATACTTACTTATGCTTAATATCCCAAAATTATATCACACCAAGCTGACATATGAATTCATTAAATAAAGGAGGGTAAATCCCACCAGAATTTGAAATTAAATCCCAAAAATGACTCAAGGAGGACTAAGATTCCCTAGGCGGTGTCTTAGTCCCAAGTCCTAAAAACTTGGGGCACAAACACCAAAAAAGGGCCCAATCAGGATATGTCAAAATCAAGGTCCCGAGAGCCTTGGGGGACTAAGACGCCCTAGGTGGTGTTTTAGTCCCAATCCAAAAATCAGGGACACACTGATGGAGTCATTAAATTATCATTTATGCATTGGAGAATGTTGAGATTAACTAGAAAAATATATAATTCATAGGGCTTGTGGACACAAATAGGGCCAATTAAGCCATAAATAAGCATAAATAAAGCAAGGAGGGCCCAAACAAGTATAAAAATGCAAGGGTGTGCATTTTCCTACACTACAGTTTTACACTCTAAGTTACCTGTTGGTGATAGGTAAAGATGTAAGATGGTGTAGCCTATTAAATGCCCCTTTTGTCAATACAAGGAAAGTTTGAAACACATTTTTTGGGACTGTTCTTGGACAAACAGGAAATGGAATGTTAGGACAAAAAGGAAATGGAATGTTATTTTTAAATTTATCCTTGTTATTTTTAAGCATAAGTTAAGTTGGAAAGAAGCCTTAATATTGGGTTTTGGATTGCATAGAAATGTTGTGGTTGATTCTATGATACATTCTATTTTACTTAATATTTGGAAAAGTTGACGTTTGGCAGTTTTTGCAAAGTATAATGTGCACCAAGAAGTGGAAATGCTAAAGTTTTACTCTAATGTTGTCTTGTGTTCTCAGCTGTAGGGGGCACCCAAATAAAAGGTGAAGATCAACAACCATGAGATAAAATATCAAATGCTTCAGCTTCATGTAAAATATTCTCTATGTTCCTTGTAGCTGCAATGTATGTTTGAATTCAGAGTTGAATGTTTTTCATAAGTTAAGGTTATGGCTACGGTTTTATGTTAATGTATTAGGAAATTTTGTATGCTTAGAGTTTCCAGTTATATGCTGTGTAGTTGTTCGACTTCCTTGTAATTCTTCTCTTTTGACAACCTTCAGTTTCCTTCTCTTATTGTAATTTATTTGCATTGATTCAAATACAAAAAAATGATCATTTTGAAGTAAGTAGTGAATAAATGGAAGTAGGTGTGTATAAGGGTGTAATAATAATGAGCAAAAGATGAATATATAAAAATAAATTATTAATAATAATAAATAAAGATGTATATGAATTAGACCACAAGATAAACCTAGCATAAAAGTACATCACTTAAAGATGTGATATGTCCATAATACATGTAAATGAATTGGAGTGTTTCTCATAAAAGTTATGTGAGATTGTGTATGAATGTTCTGGGTAATGCTTTCTGATCCATTGTCAAAATGATTGAAAAAATGAAAAAGATGATGAGGATGGATCATGAATGTGATTTAAAACATTGATACATAAACTCTCTCACAATTTTTACCAAAAACACTTGTTAATATGTCATTACATTCAGTCTTCCTCATCAAAATAACCACAAAAAAAAATGAAATATAGAAATGGATATGCTAATTTCCTTTTCTTTGGTGAACAAGAAAATTGGTTAAAATCCTTTATTATTTCCACCTAGATTAAGAGTTCAACTATGGTAACTAACACATTCATTGTTTCATGTGTCAATCTCTCAACATAGAAGGTTGTGATTCTAGTCAATAACCACAATAATCCTACCTCTTCTCCATAAATTTTAAACATGGTGAGGGAGTCCCCTAGAGGAATGGAATTCAAACCACCAACTTCTAAATGAAAAACACCTATTAATTGTCATCTTATCTATTACCCACACCCATGAGTCTCCTAATTTCAACATTACAATAATTATTCCTTAATTTCATATGGTCTTCAAAATGTTAAGATTTTCATCAATGGACTCTTGGTCTACTAGTGAAGTTGAATGATTCTAAATGAAACCATCATGGATCAAGTCTTGTTGAGTGCAAGGCTCCAACACTCTAAGAGATAAGACTAAGTGTGGCAAGGGAAAAAGTATCCCTTCTACTTTTCCTTGCTTGTTTAGGCCCTCCTTGTGAATTAAGCTTAATGTTGCCTTGATTTAGTGTTTTAATGTGGTTGACACATTCACATTAGGTATTGGTCCCTTGTGAACTAATGAATTTAAATGGTACCTTGCTACAATGTTGTGAAGTGTTGTAACAAGCTTTCACACTTTTCTAAGGTTTTATTAATTAATTGAACCTAATAAACCTCTTTTTAATGAAAATAAAACTTAATCTTTCCTTATTTGGAGTGTTGTAAATTGTTGTAACACACTTTCACACTTTTCTAATATTTTCATTAATAATTGGGCTTTCTTATGCTTTAATTGGCACTATTTTGCATACACAAGCCTCATTTAATGCATCTTTTCAGAGATAATCATGACACCAATCATTAGCTAATCATAATTCAAATGTTCTAGGCTTGAATGGCCCAAGTTTAGAGATCTAGGACTCATTCACCACCTTGGGTGAATGATTCCCACCTAGATCTTTTGTTCTCGAACCTGGTTTCACACATTTCTAGGCATTTTTAAAATTGGTCCCAAAAAATAGGCTTGGTGGGACTCATTTGCCACCTTGGGTGAATGAGTCCCATGTGGTCCAAAATCAAAATTAATTTAAATTTCTAGCAGGATTTTATTCTCTTAGATCTGATGTTAGCTTGTAGTGTTGTAATTTCAGGAATTCTTGTATAATTGAGTATAAATACAAGATTTTTTCAATCATTTTCACCCCAAACATTCAAGTATTCATCCTTATAGCAAGTTTGAGTTCACAAGAGAATTCAAGCATTCACAAGAGCATTCAATGGTAGATTATCAAGCATTTTAGAGCAACATTCAAGCATCAATTATCATTTCAAGGACTTCATACATCATGTTCAATTTTGAGCTAACAATTGTGATGTAGGGTTTTATGATTCAATAAAGCATTTCATTCAAGATATATCCAATTCAAGAAAGAGTCAAGATCTACATACATTGGAGCCATTTCATACATGTTTGCAGCCTCTTATTGCTAGGTTTGGTGAGTTACAACATCACATTTGGTCCATTCATCATTCTCTATTCCTATTTCATTCTATTTCAAGGTTTAATTACCAACAAGGGGTTTGACCAAGGAAAACCCCTATCCACTAACCCAAAAAAATATTCCCTCTCCTTAATGTGTGATTTGCAAGTCTAGGTTGCAGATTTTTTAAGTAGCAAGATTGGAGAAAAGTTTTCAAGTCATACAAAGTTGTCAAAGTATCAAGTCTTGAAGAACCTTGGAGGAGACCTACAGGTTGCAAATCAGGGTTTTAGATTCGGGAACCAATCAGGAAGGAAAGAGTAGAATGAGAAGACCAAGATCATACTTTGAAGCTTTAGAAAACCCTAACTGGACTGATTCACCACTTTTGGTGAATGAGTCCTAGTTCTAGCCAAAATTTAGATTTTTGCAGGTTCAAATACCCATTTGGAAGATTCTTGCTCCCACACAAAAACCAAGTTTTTGTATTGATTCGCCCAGATTGGCGAATGAGTCCCAGTCAGCAATAAAAGTAGAATTTCTAGTGTTCTAGACCTCCTTCTAGCCATCTCCATATTTCCAGGTGAACATCTTCCCTTTTGTAGCTTTCTATTTCATTTCATTTCATTTTCTAGGTCATTTAATATATAGTGCATTACATTCAATTAGGTTTTAGTGTTGCATCTTGTATTTCATTATCTTTTCCAATTCTAAATTTGGTGGTGAACCCCTTGCTAGTTTACATTCAACCCCTAGGATATCCCTATTGCAAGATCTCTTTCCCTTTTGCATTGAGATATCTAGGTTTATCCTTGAGTGGAATCATTGGAAGTGGGTGTGCTCTATGTTCTAAACCATACGATAACACTTAATAACCTCCCTTTTTCAGAGGTTCCATTTTGGTGAACCTACTTTTAGAACATTAAAAGTTTGATTTGGAGTACATTATCATCCTAGATCTTGTTTGCATTAGGATTTTCATTGGTTAATTTGCATTCTAGGGTTTTCACTTTTTGCATTAGTGAAAGATCATATAGCTTGCATTTTTGCATCTCATTTCATTGAAAATTAAACAAAATCTGCATTTTCATTTAAGATATAGATCATTAAACATAAAAAGCATAAAAAATCAACTAAAAATTTCTGATTTTTTTGAAAAAAATTCTCATTGGGACTCATTCACCACCTTGGGAAAATTAGTCCTAGTGTAGATTCTCCACTACATTTTCTAGAATTTAAAGCTTTGTTTCTAAGTTTATGTTTTTTTTATTGCCTTCCTATTTTAGTTTCTAGAATTTCTATTATAATCATTTCATTATTCTTAGCTAATTTATTGCATTTGCATTCACCTTTCATTTATTAGCCCTTGTATGAGTATTTTGTGTCCTATTTCTAATACTATAGTGAGACTAATTTTGAGACTCATTTCATCTCGTGATAGCACAATCGTTGTGGATCTTGGGTTGTCTAGCTCTTTCACTCCTCGTATTGACACTAGTACACTAGGTATGGATCATACCCTTAACAACTCTTTTCCTTCAAGTAGTATGCAAGTTCAAACAAGGAATGATAGTGTCCCACAAGAAAACATAATTCAAATTCTTGACGACTTAGTAAACTTACAAAACCAAGTGCAAAATGACAACATTTCAACCACTGCCATCCCTACTATAGATAACATTCACCACATACTTGAAAGTGAAGATGGGCTTGACCTTGTGAAAAACATAGTTTAAATCTTTAGAAAACACCTCCCCCAACCACTAGTTGTTTTTTTCCAACAAGCAATGTCACAAGCCAAGGAGGAACTCAAATCCCTCCTCCCACAACAATTTCCTTAATACCTACCTATACCAATCCCCAAGTCACAACAATAATGAAAAAAACTAGTAATGTGATTCCTTATGTGGGTATTTCCACTAGCATCCCTAGTTCCTATGTGGAATCATACATCATATCTCCTACCACTTTACCACCTATAAGTATTCCATTCACTTATCCTTTGAACACATACACCCCTTCACCCTTTTCAATTTCATCTCATTGCACAAGTAATGATCCTCTCATAAATCAACTCTTCCAAACCATTTCATCGATTCAAAAGCAAGTTTCCACCATTAACCAAAATCAAAATGGCCCACCTACATATTATGTCAAAAGAAACCCATTGTCCTTGGAGATATTGCAAACATTGATGCCACAAGGTGTAGAGGTGCCTAGATTCAAGAAATATGGAGGAAAGGGAGATCCTTCTAACCATGTTAATGCTTATACTACCTTATGTAGTGACTTTGTCCTTGATGATAAACTTTTGGCTAAGCTTTTCCCTAGCTCCTTGAAAGATACCGCCTTGGAATGATTCTCCTCTTTACCAAACAACTCAATTAGTTCATTTAGTGAACTTGTTGAAGCATTTGTAAATCATTTCCAAGTGCATATGTCCCCTAAGATGACCTTGGCTAATTTGATGAGATGTAAGCAAGAAGAAGACAAAAAGCTAACTAACTTTATCTCACGCTATCAATCGCTTTATTCCCAAATGAATGTCAAGGTTCCTGACCCTCACCTTCAAAATATCTTCATAGAAAATTTGCAAAGTAAGATCCAAGACACTCTTAGCATGATGAAATTCCCATCCTTTATGCACTTGTGTACTTCCCTCCATGATTATCAAAATTCAGTTAGTAGTCAAGATACAAAGTCCACTTCTAACCGAATTGAGAAGTATGAGTCCACAAACCAAAACAATTCCCAACCTTTTAGAAAATAGAATAAAGGGTTCCTTCAATTTAATCCCCCTCAAAAAACAACTCAAAATTCCAACAACCAAGTAGTTGTTGTTAAAGCCATGATACACTTTAACTATGGGGACCCAAAAAGACAATTCACTCCCTTACACAATACCCTTCATAACACAATGTCCCAACTTTTAGATCAATATATGATTACCTTGCCTCCTATCAAAAAACCTAATCCTAATAAGCCTTTACCCCTAAGCTTTAGATAAAATGCTTATTTCCATTATCACTGACAAAACGGACATGACATAGAACATTGCAAGTGTCTTAACCATCTTGTGCAAGACCTCATTGATTCCGGTCGTCTTTCCATTGGAGGTTTTAGTGATAAAGGAAATAAGTTTGTTTCCTCTCCTAACCAAAAATTGCAAATATTTACCAACCCCATGCCAAAACATACTATTTCATTTGTCAAAGGCAGTGAAACTACAAAGAATGATGTGATGAATGTTGACACGAATGATGATAACAATGATTCTAGTCAACATGATCCTATAGATAATGATCCTATGGATGACATGGTAGGAGTGATAGATGTCATTCCTTGTAAGGGTCAAACTAAGAATACTCTTGGCATTGCTTTCTCCTCTAAGGGTATACTTAAACATGCACCCGATGGTCCTCTTTACATAGTCGGTTGTATCTATGACAAGCCCACTAATGGGATACTAATAGATCCCTCCTATGGAGATATGTGATCATCAAGGAATTATTACTTTTGCATGAGCTCTATCAAGATATATATGATAAACCGAAGGCATGGATCAAGATACACAATGGTTTTTCTTTCCCTACAATGGGATCGCTCACTCTTCCTTTACAAATAGGACTGAAAACATTATATGTTTCATTCTCCATCATCCCATAGTCAGACTAATTTCATCTGAAACTAGGCCATCCATGGCTTCGCTCCATGAAAGTTGTCCCTTTGGTTGTGCATAAATGCTTAAAGTTTCCCTTTGACAATGAAATCTTCAGCATCCACCATAGTGGCTTTAACCCTTTGTCCTCCTGTGGAAACTTTTCCATAGATTTCTTTTGGCCTGAACCTATGGAACCTATAAAAACATGACAAGACTTCTTCCTATCCTATCAAAAGTTCAAAGAAAAGAAAATAGTAGAATTATCCCTCTGAAACTTGACTCCACCCACCACTAAGCCTACCATCCTAGATGAAACCATGATTGAGCCTAAACAAATTCCAAAAAACCAAGACCAACCTAAGATAGAAACCTCACCTACCTCCTACAAAAGACCAAGAGACAATGAAAAGAACCTCGTCACACCTCCTAGAATAAAACAAGTGTACAAAGTCAAAGAGAAAGTGGTTGAACAACCTCCCATGATTCCTTCTATTCCTCCCCTTATGGAAGAAAAGAAACTTATGGTTGATCAACCCACTCCTACACAAATGCAACTTGAAAATAAAACTAAAAAGAATAGAGGCACTAGAGAGCGTAGGCGTAGACATCATGCCCTTGCTCGCAAGTTACATGAAGAATCAAACAAAGAAAATAAAAATCCAAACTTGATTAAAGTAATGCATGATGACTATTCTCCCATCCCAACACAAAACAATACAATACAATAACCACAACAAGAGTTGAACTTTTCCATGGAAATTATTATTCGACCTCCTATGGTGATTAGCTTGGATGATGACGACGAGGTTGCTAAAATTGAAAAAGAGGTGCATAATAAATTGAATACATTGTTTTCCTCTTCCATGAGCCTAGATGACAAATCTCCTACACAGATTGTTGAACTTGGTGTGTGCCCTAGTTCAACACTTTCTATTATTCCTTTGGCTAGTTGTCCACCCTTTATATACAAGGAACATGATTGGGAGGTGAACGACTTGCTTCAGGTTGAATCGCATGTGCCTTACTAGTTTTTTGCATTATTTCATTTTCATTTTATTTTGTGTGATTGCATGTGCGTGATGTGATCCCTTGTGACATTTTGTTTGATGTTCTCACTCTCTTTGTGACATTCCTCTATTTGTACCTTCATTCTTCTCCATTGTAAATATTTTACTTTTCGCTTTTTATCTATTTCATTTTTCTTGTGTTTTCCTTTTGGGTATGATGAAAGGCATTGACAAATTCACGTCTCTTCCATGTTGAATGAAAATATTATCTTTATCTTTATCTTTTTCATTTGTCTTGTGTTTTCCTTTTGGGGATAACGCAAGGCGTCGAGACATTCGTGTATCTTCCATGTTGATCTGAAAGGATTTTTTTTCTTTTTTTTCACTCTCTTTGTGTCATTCTTCCAGTTCCATGTGTATTTGGGGAATGATGATAGTTCTGAGCACTCTAAAAAACATTGCAACTAGAACATACTGACCCCAAATCCATAGATACCTTATGTGTTTGGTGTTTTCATTTTGGGGCCAACCCCTCTCTCTTTTCTTTTTCTCTTACATGATGTGGCTTTACTTGGAAACATATGACTTGGCATAGGGATTTCCAAGTTGGCTCTCATGTCTACTTTGTTTGCATTTATCATTTTCTACTTTAAAGTAATTTCCCACAACATGGTGTTTAGCAATTTCTTTAAAGTGGGGGCATACATTGGCATTATTCTTTTTCATGGTTCAAGGTGTAGTATTTTTACTTCATATGAAGTGTTTCTCGCTTTTTGGATGGCATTGGGTGTGATTTCCTTCAAGAGTATGATCTATCTTAGCATATTACATTCCTCTTAGTGGCATGATGTGACACACTACATCCCCTAAGTTGCAAATTTTCTATTCTTTGATTGGTCCTCTCTTGGAGACATTAGGCACACTATTCCCTAAGTTAAATACCTCACATGAACTAAGCAAGAATCCTTTGAACGTTATTTGCATTTTATATTTTGCATTTATATGGCCACCTTGCATAACACAACTTGCATGCTTGTAGAGCCATCTTATTTGTTCATGAGCTCCAAGCATACAAAATTTTACTTGCCTCATGAAGCTCAAAAAATCATTTTGTGTGGTGCCTTATCAGTATTAGGAGGTATAACTTTGGTATGGTTTGAGTGGGAGCCGTGGGCATGAATTTCCCCATAGCCACTTGCGTGTGTGTGTGTGAATGCATACCGACCATGAATTTCCCCATGGCTTAATGTTGCCTTGATATAGTGTTGTAATGTGGTTGAAAAATTCACCTTAGGTCTTGGGCCCTTATGAACTAATGAATTTAAATGGTACCTTGCTAAAGTGTTGTGAAGTTTTGCAAAACACTTTCACACTTTTCTAAGGTTATATTAATTAACTGAACCTAATAAACCTCTTTTTAATCAAAATAAAACTTAATCTTGCCTTGTTTGGAGTGTTGTAAAGTGTTGTAACACACTTTCACACTTTTATAGGCTTGTCATTAATAATTGGGATTTCTTATGCTTTAATTGGCCCTATTTTGCATCCAAAAGCCTCATTTAATGCATCTTTTTGAGGATAATCCCGACACCAATCATTATCCAATAATAATTCAGGTGTTCCAAGCTTGAATGGCCCAGATTTAGTGATTTGGGACTCATTCGCCACCTTGGGAAAATGAGTCCCACCTAGATCTTTTGGTCTCAAACCTAGTTTCACACATTTCTAGGCATTTTAAAAACTAATCCCAAAAATTAGGCCTAGTGGGACTCATTCGCCACCTTGGGCGAATGAGTCCCATGTGGTCAAAAATCAAAATTAATTCAAATTTCTGGTGGGATTTTATTCTCCTAGATCTGATGTTGGCTTGTAGTGTTGTAATTTTGGGAATTCTTACATAATTGAGTATAAATACAAAGTTCTTTCACTCATTTTCACCCCAAGCATTCAAGTATTCATCCTTATAGAAATTTTGAGTTCACAAGAGCATTCAATGGAAAGTTATCAAGCATTTTAGAGCAACATTCAAGCATCAATTATCATTTCAAGGACTTCATGCATTATTTTTGGTTTTGAGCTAACAATTGTGATGTAGGGTTTTATGATTAAAGAAAGCATTTCATTCAAGATCCATCCAATTCAAGCAAGAGTCAAGATCTACATCCATTGGATCCACTTCATACATGTTTGCAACCTCTTATTTCTAGGGTTTGGTGAGTTGCAACATCACACTTTGTTCATTCATATTTCATTTTATTTCAAGGTTTAATTACCAACAAGGGATTTGACCAAGGAAAACCCCTATCGACTAACCCAACAACATTTTCCCCTCTCCTTTGTGTGTGATTTATGGGTCTAGGTTGTAGATTTCCTAAGGAGCAAGATTGGAGAAAAGTTGTCAATTTATACAAAGCTACCAAAGTTGTCATCAAGCCTTGGAGAACCTTGGAGAAGACCTACAGGTTACAATTTGGGGTTATAGATCTAGGAACCAATCAAGAAGGAAAAAGAAAATTGAGAAGAGTGGGATCAAACTTTGAAGCTTTAGAAAAGCCTAATTGGACTGATTCACCACTTCTAGTGAATGAGTCCCAGTTCTATTCAAATTTTAGATTTTTGCATATTCAGATACCCATTTGGCAGATTCATGCTCCCACACAGAAACCCAATTTTTTTACTGATTCACCCAGCTTGGTGAATGAGTCCCAGTAAGCAATAAAAGTAGAATTTCTAGGGTTCTGGACATCCTTCTAGCCATCTCCAAATTTTGAGGTGCACATCTACCTTTTTGTAGCTTTATGTTTCATTTCATTTACTTTTCTAGGTCATTTAATTATGCATTACATTCAATTAGAGTTTAGTGTTGCATATTGCATTTCATTATCTTTTCCAAGTCTAAACTTGGTGGTGAACCCCTTGTTAGTTTACATTCAACCCCTAGGACAACCCTATTGCAAGATCTCTTTCCCTTTTGCATTGAGATCTCTAGGGTTATCCTTGAGTGGAATCATTGGAAGTGTGTGTGCTCTATGTTCCAAACCATATGATAGCACTTAATAACCTCCCATTTTCAGAGGTTCCACTAAGATCGTGACCCAAACAACTTTGATGGAATAGATATCCCTCAATCCCTAACTCTTATCCAATTTTTTTAGTTAAACTCTCATGCTCTTATATTGAATAGAAAAATAATCTTATTGATGATATAAAATCCTTCATTCATAAAACTTAAACTTAGGTGGGGCCCATACACCCAAGATGGCGTATGAGTCCCAGATCGCTAAATCTAGGCCATACAAACCAAAACATTAAATTATGAACTTGATATGTGTCAGGATTATCCTAAAAAAGATGCATTAATTAAGGCTTGTGGATACAAAATAGGACCAAATAAGGCATAAAGAAGTCCAATTTTAGCAAGGAGGGCCCAAACAAGTGTGAAAATGTAGAGGGATACATTTTCCTACACTAAATTCCTCTTGTTGGATGCCATAAAAAAAGGGCTATGAGGATCTAATCAAAATCATTAAGCGGTTTCTTTGGTCTAATTGGAATGGTGATGTTGGTTTTAAATAAAATTCTTGGTTGCATTGCATCCAACCTAAATCAAGAGGTGGGTTGGGGTTGTTGGACCCCAAAACTCAAGGATTTTGTCTAGCTGCTAATGGATAGTTAGAGTTGTTGTTGGAGATGAGCCTTGGAAGATCTTGGTTCATTATCAAGTCATACAAGCTGTTGCTAAAAAAAATGGAAATAAATTAGATGGATTGCTAAATATTGATAAATATTGTCTGCAATTGTTCAAATTGGAAAAGTGAATCTTTACAACATGGGTTCAGTTTTGGTGTTTCATCCATTTGGTGGAACAAAATGGTTCAATATCAGGGAGAACCTCTTGCTGTTGCTTTTTCGAGACATGCTCTTTAGTTATTTAATAAAGGGATTTAACAGTTTGGTGATTTATGTGACTTTAATACTCTTGATTGGGCTGCATGGCATATTATTAAGAATATTTTTTTTCTAAATGATAAGCCTCAAAGTTTTGTTATTTTTGTGAGAGCCTTGGTTCCCAGGGATCTGATTATAAAACTTTGTACTCCCTTGCATTGTAATGCCTTCAAGTATTGGTGGTGGTTGAAAAAAAATCAATTTTGTTACTTTCCTTTAAAAAAGATATATCTTAGCATGCTTCCTTTGTTGTACTTAGCTCCAAGGCTTAATTAGAAATAAAATTGCAATTTCAAAGAAAAGACTTGGAGGGGATTGAGTGCTCAGATTTGGAGGTCAAAAGTTGAGGCAAATGCAAATGCTCAAATTTTGGCTTGGAAGGTTTTACACTCCAAGTTAAGATGTATGATGGTGTAGCCTATTAAATGCCTCTTCTATCAATACAAGGAAATTCTGAAACACATTTTTTGGGACTATTCTTGGACAAAAAGGAAATGGAATGTTATTTTTAAATTTCTCCCTGTTATTTTTAAGCATAAGTTAAGTTGGAAAGAAGCCTTATTGGGTTTTGGATTGCATAGAAATGATGTGGATGATTCTATGAGACATGTTATTTTACTGAATATTTGGAAAAGTTGATGTTTGGTGGTTTTTGCAAAGCACCAGGAAGTGAAAATGCTAAAGTTTTACTCTGATGTTATCTTTCAAATTGTTTTCTTGTGTTCTCAATTGTAGGGGGCACCCAAATAAAAGGTGAAGATCAACAACCACTTGGATGAGATAAAATATCAAATGCTCCAACTTCATGTAAAAGATTCTCTATGTTCCTTGCAGCTGTAATGTATGTTTAAATTCAGAGTTGAATGTTGTTCATAAGTCAAGGTTATGGCTACAGTTTTATGTTAATGTATTCAACCATTTCTTATGCTTAGAGTTGTCAGTTATATTTTGTGTAGCTATTGGACTGCCTTATAATTCTTCTCTTTTGGCAACCTCAGTTGCCTTCTCTTATTGTAATTTATTCACATTTATTCAAATACAAAAAAAAATGATAATTTTGAAGTAGTGAATAAATGAAAGTAGGTGTGTATAAGGGTGTAATAATAATGAGCAAAAGATGAATATATAAAAAATAATAATTATTAATAATAAACAAAGATGTATATGAATTAGACCACAAGATAAACCTAGCATAAAAGTACATCACTTAGAGATGTGATATGTCCATAATCCATTTAAATGAATTGTTTGGTGTTTCTCATAAAAATTATGTGAGTTTGTGTATGAATGCTTTGGATCATACTTTGTGATCCATCGTCAAAATGAAAAAGATGATGAGGATGGATCATGAATGTGAACTAAAGCATTGATACATAAACTCTCTCACAATTTTTACCAAAAACACTCTTGTTAATAAATCATTACATTAAGTCATCCTCATTAAAATAAGCACAAAACTAAATGAAATAAAGACATGGATATGCTAATTTCCTTTTCTTTGGTGAACAAGAAAATTGGTTAAAATCCTTTATTGTTTCCACCTAGATTAAGAGTTCAACTACAACAACTAACACATGTTCATTGCTTCATGTGTCAATATCTCAACATATACAAGGTTGTTTGTTCTCGTCAATAACCACAATAATCCTACCTCTTCTCTATAAATATTAAACATGGTGAGGGAGACCCCAAGAGGAATGGAATTCAAACCATCAACTTCTAAATTATGACGAACACTTAGTAATTGTCATCTTATCTATTAGCCACACCCATGAGTCTCCTAATTTCGACATTACAATAATTATTCCTTAATTTCATATGGTCTTCAAAAGGTTAAGATTTTCATCAATAGTCTCTTGGTCTACTAGTGAAGTTGAATGATTCTAAATGAGACCACCAGGGATCAAGTTTGTTGAGTGCAAGGCTCCAACACTATAAGAGATGAGACATATCGCAATCCAAACAACTTTGACTTATTCTAAATGAGACCACGAGGGATCAAGTTTGTTGAGTGCAAGGCTCCAACACTATAAGAGATGAGACTAAGATCATGACCCAAACAACTTTGATGGAATAGATATCCCTCAATCCCTAACTATTATCCAAATTTTTTTAGTCAACCTCCCATACTCTTATATTGAATAGTAAAATAATCTTTTTGATGATATAAAATCCCCCATTAAAAAACTTAAAATCTATTGCAAATAAAAAACAGTCACATCAAAATTATCTTTCCACGTGTTATTTGTAGAGCCGCCTAGAAAAGCGGACAAGATTATTAGGCCTTTAATTTATTATTGGCCGCCCACCTTGACCTACGTCAAGAAAGATGTGAAATCTTGCACGGGCACATTTTCTTTAATAAAATAAATTAACATAAATTTCATTAACGAACTCTTCTTGCCGATTATTTCAACAAATTATGAAATTGTGCACGCTTCCACTTTAGCAACCCAAATATTATTTTCTAAAAAATATTTCGTACACACTCTTCATTTATTTAGTATAAGTCTTTTTTTTAATTTTTTTAATCTTTAACAACCACATAATACTTCTATTTATTTTTAATTATCTACATAACATGAAAATAGAGCACTAGTGTAGTTTATCTAATTTAAAATAGAATTTGATTTAATGTTGTGTTTCTTATTTTATTTGATATCATATGGTCAATAGCATGTTAAATAAATTTGGTAAAAATCTATTTAGAAATTATAGATATATTTTAAATATTAAATAGATTTTACAATTTAATAATGAAAATATTTCAATGTATTAAGAATAGACATTGAATTTTAGGGTAACACTATATATACCTCAGTCTTTATTTATTAGTATATAATATAATATCATAACTATAAATATATTATAATTTTATTTTATTTTTAATAAAAAAATATAACTATAGATCTGGATTAGAATTAGACATGAAAATTTGTAGAAGAAATAGTTTAGAGTTACAACTATTAATTATATTTTATTTATGTAAATGCATTTTATTGAATATTTTAATGTATTTAAATTATTTTTTAGAGTGAGAAATTTTAATTAATGATAAAGGGTTGATTTTATTTATTTGGTTGATATTTATGAGTATTTGGATGATATTTGTATAATTGAATGTATGACATACATTTTTTATATATTTTAATGTTTAGTAATATGTATTTTTAGATGTTTTTAGAACAAAATTAGTTTGTAAGACTTTTAATGAATAAGTCTAGTTAATTTTGAATTGATCTAAAAGATAATAATAAAATATTTACAAAAACATGTGGATGGTAAAAAATCACACCCTTAAAATCTAGACGAGATCAAGTCCAAATAATAACAAGTCACAAGGTCAAGCATGAACGTAACATAAAAAGGCTAAGTAGCTAAAACAATTCCACCGAGAGGGGGTATTTATCATTAGAATTCCCTCAAACATCACCAAGGGAAGTATTATCATCAATCAGTTTCCAATCAATGAATGCACCCTCTTCCTCAAGAGTATCCTTTGAATGTTGTTAAGTACATAATAGAAAAATGACCATCTCTAGTTGAGGAACATTACCAAAGTCGGCCCAACTAGGAGCACCATGGGCCTATGAGAGGATCTAGAAGGTGGTTGAGAGGGTTATACATCAAATAGTTGTAGGAAACATTATCTTTATTTCTCAAGGGTTGAGAGGCACGATATTGTGAACCATGATCTCATCTAATATACTAGTTGTGACCTTGTCAACATCCTCAAGGAGGTGAGAGGAGGAAGGAAAGAATATAGAAATAGTCCAAGGAACATTATCCTAGTGGTCTAAAAGCTCCTACAAATGGACCACCTCAAGAGAAACTTTATTGGTTTTACTTGAATTTGTATAAGCACTCTAGATAAAATCATAAATTTAGTGTAAAGAGAGAAATGAACATCAACAAAACATCTATAAAAAATAAAATAATTTTTATTTTTTGAAATGCTAAAGAGAATCTCCACTCTAAAAGCATGCCAAATCTAGGTAAAATTGTAAGGGAGAAAAGGTTATTCCCTTAATAAAACCATATCCTATGAAAATGGAGTAGGTTTGGATGACCTACCAAATCTAGTCTAGAATGCATGATGCCAAGTTCCCATAGAGGATTTAAACTACTCGTGATGATTTACCCAACAAACCATAGGAAGATGGGGAGAAAGCCACAAATATTATTTGTGTACAACTTATAGTCACAAAATGGTGTATCAAGATACCATTTTCAATCCTTCCACAAAAGCATGAAAGACCTAACCCAAATTTTTTGGACCACTTGAGGAGGAATTAAACATTAATAACAATCTACAAGGTCTCCTGATCATGGAGAGATAATTTGTTATTTTCTTTTAATCTTTGGCCAAGGAAGGAAATTCATAGTAGCTCTATGAATGACGTCTATAAGAGTTCTAATGCCTTTTTGTAAAAAAATGAAGGCATGAATGCATGGAACTTTGGTCAAAGGATGGTATTGACAAGAAAGATAAGGGGACCACCAAATAGAATACTATTTGATTGAAAGACCATTGCATAGGTCATTTCCTTCTAAAAGAAGCCAATTCTTGATAGTTTCCTAAGCTTTGCAAGTGCTTTTAATGAAAATTTTCCTTGAATTTAAATTGGGTCCCTCATGGTGAGAGGGGTGTCAAGGTCTAGATATTTCCATTCTAGCTATCTAGAAGGTGCACCTAGACTGATACAATGTTTGATGAGAATTTTATAGTTTTCATTTTCCTCAAGAGCTTTGAGAATCCATTTGGCACAAACGGCAATAACTCACCGTTGGATTGAAAGGAATCTAAAACCACCAAAATCATGGGGAAGATAAGAATTTATTCCCAAGAAATATAATGAAATCCATGGTGCCCATCACTAGAGGCCTAAAGCTCGAGTCTCAAAGAAAATTTTCAATTTCCAAGTAATAGGCTTTAGAGGGAAACCAAAAAGAAGAATAGTAAGAATAAGTGGAAACCAACACTTTAGAACAAATTGAGAATTTTTCAACCAAAGAAAGAGGCTTGGTGATCTAGTAGTTCAAAATTTGCTCAATCCTGGCAACAAAAACTTGCTAAAGGTTAACAAGAGAAGCTTGAAAATCAAAGGGAATGATAAGAAAATAAAAATATTAGCAATAGGTTAGCCCACAATATTGTGTCCCACTTTTTGGTCAAAGTAGGACATTAATATCAACATTTTTTACAAAATTTCATTTTACAAAACCTATAGCAACTAAACCATTAATAGTTTGGACATGATGTGAACTAGTGATTTGTGAGGATTTGTGTGTAGATTCTAAATATATTTAAAAATAATAATTAGGAATAAATTGTGATTTTTTTTTTCATAACTTTTAGTGACTTATTTTTATAGTAAACAATATTTTTAAAAGGTGATGTTTATGTCATCACACAACATTTTTTATTGAAAGGATAAAGTTATAATTTTTAAAATCTAGATTTTTAACATCGATATCTAGTGCATGGATATTTTTTCATAATTTTTTGTTGGATAGTTTTTTTTATATTATTTTTTGAAGTCAAAATAATTATAATCTGGACATAGGTGGAAGTCATCATGCATAACTTGTTTTGTATGTATTAATTTTTTTTTTACTAAAACATAAATACCAATAGCTATTACACACATTTTTTTTAGAATTTTTTTTCTCTATTTTTCTATTTTTTTCACATGTGTGAAACAAATACCTTGATGTTTAGTGAAAAAATAACATTCACAAAAAATATAACATAAATATAATAATCAAATTAAAAATATTTAAAATTATACTTTTTGGAAAGCTTATAATAAGAGCTACATACTTAAAAACATAATTTCTAAATTAATTTATTTAATCTCTCAAAAGGTAAAGAAAAAATGTTTTTTTTTCTAGTATTTTGATAGGTGTGAAGGATACTCCATTGTGGGTATGAATGAGGACTAGAGGGGTTCTATCTAATGGGGTTTGATATAAGGTGGTGGGTATGTGCAAGATCATCATGGAAAAAGTAGGCCCTTAAGTGGCAAAAAGTTTAGAAAAATCAAAGTTAGGTAACTTGACTTAAAAATTTGAATAAGTTATCTATATTATTTCAAAAATATGTAAGAATAGAATTTTTAGAAAATTGAATTTATTTTCTAAACTACTAGGTTTATTTTAAAAATAAATAAATCTATTTGGTGAAAATTTGAGAGAATTTCAATCTTGATGTCTACTTAAATTTAGGAAAAAATAAGAAGTAGATTAATGCAATGCGACCACCCTAACCACAATAAAATGATAATATTTTTTATAATATTTTTAGACATAAGTAGAGGACTCATGTCCGATGTGATGCATATTTTTGTAATTATTTTTCCAAATGAAATAATTAATTATAATTTTTATTACAACTTAAAATAAAATAAAAACTCATATGTTTGACCACCTTAACTTGGTTAAAACTTCATGAAATTCAATTTTTCTTTTTTTAATCCTATAGTATGCAAAGCATAGAATGTGATGCATGTTTTAGATTCAAAAAATATGATACCCTTTGAAAGTTATAGATGTTTTTCAATTAGCCTATCAATCAAGACTTTACTCATAATTTAAATAGAAAATGAATAATAATTATATATCAAATTCAAAGTAAAGAATAATTTATATTGGTGGAAAACTGGAATATCCTTTAAAAACCCTTTTTGTTTAATCAGTTTTGGGTAAAAAAAAAGTCGTCAGCCACATACCCAACAAATACCCATCATATTGCCACTTTTTGGCCCATCATGATCCTGCACATACCCTATATCTAAACCTCTTCAATTAAAACCATTTAGCTAGAATCCCTCAAAGCTTAAATCATTAGTTTTTCTAATAAATATGTGATTTCAAGAAAGAATTAGGTTGTCCCAAATTTGGGACCCATTATTGTGACAATAGAAAGTGTTTAGAAAATTTAGGTATAGAATGCATTGAGTGTATCTTATTTATCTAATCTAGATACCAATAGTATCCTTTAAATTTTTGAAAATTTCTACCTCAACAAAAATCCACTTTTGAGGATGACTTAAATAAAAAAATTAAAGTTCAACACAAACCTGAAGAGGCTATTTGGATTAGAAAATTCTAGCATGGAAAGGGTAACCTAGGAACATAGACCAAAGAGGCACACAAAGAGTCTTTTCATCATGGATGAAAAATTCTCAAATAAAAGGTTTGAAAACTAATAAAGAGGAACATACAAGCCAAGGGCCATGACTAAGAATGGTTTTAGTATGGCTAGCTTCAACAAAACAAAAACAAAAAACTTAAGAAAAGTTTTGTACAACATAAAGTAAAATATCATGGAAGACCCAAGCTCTATTGACCCATTCCTTGAGCATGATTTTATGGGGTAAGCTTCCCACAAAATACCCTTTCAAAGTAAAATTTTCTAACCATCAACAAGCATTATCAAAATTAGGAATGGAAATAATAATATCTATGTGTTTTTTAGTGGATGTACCTCATGAAACACCTTGGGAATAAAATTCTACAAATGCTTGAGTGGGGGTTCTACTAATAGCCAATATTGATCCTTCAAATCTAGTAGTAGTCACTATGGAGATATGAAAGGATGAAGCCATTTAAAATGGATAATTTACCATAAGCATGACACCTTAAAGAGTGTCACAATAAATATAGAGAATGCTGGAGTAGCCAAGATTATAATACAAGAAAAATGATAACTTCCATAATGAGAATTATAAGCACAAAATCATGTCTATCATAAAATAAGAGTGTGTGTTTTAACATTTACAAAGAGGCTCTTTGTTTAAATAAGATAAAGAGAAAGTAAGGAAGGTACATGTAAATGAATGACTAGCCCTCTAAATATGAAAAACATGTTAAACCACTTGGGACAAGTGTGAAGAAATGTGTAAAGTCCCTATGAAGTGAGAAAAAAGGTAAATATACTCTAAGTAAACTTAAGATAATGTGAATGGGTCAACTTAGAAAAGGAGATAAATTAACTAGATGGGTAATGACCCTATTTACACTAACAAAAAAACTAAGGGATTCTACTCTAGAAAGAAATATAACATGGACTCAAACAAAGCCAAAAAAATATTAGCCAAGCTCTCTCCACATGCCTTTGAGTTTTTCAATGATTTCTTAGGAGGAGAGTTGTGGGCTTAACTTCAAGTAGCTCGAAATAGGTCATTTTTAGTCATTTCTAATGAATCTAACTAGTTCATTTTCAGCCAAATGGGATAGAAATTATGATCTCACCAAGTTGGGGTACCAAAATTAATTTTTTTTCTAGATTTTTAATATTATAGTTAATTTGTTCTCATCTAGTTACCCTTTCAACTTCTAAGGATGACAGAAGTTTGGCAACTCTTTAATTTTTATGGGAGTTATAGTTTACTAGTTAATGTCGAGAGGAATTCTACAATTGTAGCAAGGGGTGGAGTGTAATAGCATGGGTGTGTTAACAAAAAATATTATCTTTAACCTTAAACTTCACAACTATTTACATGTCAAAACAGTAATGTATTTTTTCTAAAATAGTTCCAAATTGATATCTCTCTACCTTTTTTAGAGAGATGTATTTAAGATATCTATACTATTTTTAAATTTTTTTCTAATTTTGTTTGGACTATGTATAAATTGATTGAATTAAAAGCAATGTAACAAAGTAGAAGACATGGATTTCTTCAATATAATTTTCCAAATTTGTGTGAGCTCTCAAAGTTTTGAATAAAACCTATCTTGTTAGTTTTGTTATTTAATTTTTCATATCTACTTTCTTTGTCAGTTATTGGTTACAATCGTGTCCCTCATTGGCATATTGTTCTTCAAATTTGTAACCTCATGCAACATAATCAAATCATTTTTTTATCACTTCTTCAAACATTATATCTACCCTCTAAATTTTAATTAAATTTTATCCTTAACTTTCCCTCTAAAATTTATATTGGATCACTTAATGTTTTTACTAAACTAAATTTATAAGTGAATATTCTTCTAAAAAAACTACATAAAAACTTGTTGTATATATGCATATAAGGTTTGTAATGGGACTATTCAAAACTTCTAAAATTTTACATTTCTAGGGCTTCAACTTTTGCTAATAGTTTTTGGTGCTTAGAAGATGGAATTTATGTTGTTGGTTCCTAGATAAATTTTCAAAAGACTACCTACTATTCTACATTGGGTGTGGGTACATCCTAGTGGCTAGCGTCACAAATCTAAAGGATGGTGTGAGGTCATCACTCTAGGACATTGTTGTCAATGACACTATGAATATTAGGGAAAATTCTTCTATTCCAGATAAGCTACCAAAACCTTTTTCTAATCCAAGTATAATGTTGCTACTAATGTTAGGGTTACTTTAGCCAAATATATAGATAATAATTTATTATTTAGCCCCATAGACAAACCATAATACCCCCATTATTGGAGTTTACCAAGGATATCATAACATAAGTAATCAAAGGGGAATTTTTTTCCATCAATGGATTAATTGACTAATTCAATCATTTTTATCTTGGACCACCTATTCCACACAAGTGGATTATTGAAGCATGATAACCCTTGATGAAAGGTGACCTATAAATTTATCATTATGCTTGAGGATTTTCCTATTGTGGTATTTGATTGTGTTCTTGATTGAGATATCATTCTTTGTGATAAATTCTAGATTTTGGGACATCTTATCTTGCTCAAATCACGGTATCCTAAATTCAACCCCTTAATTGAATCATTTAAGGTGAATCCTATTTAGGTTTATCTCCCAATTTTTTTTTCTATAATTCTTATTTGATTTTTTTTTCCAAGATATAAGCAATTCTCTAGGGGACTTTCTAGCAATAGACAAAAACATATGGTTTCAATCAAAAAATATATATTTTCTTGTATTCTTGTTGATATGGTAATTTTGACAAATCTACCTATTGAAACTACCTTCAATGTGGTTGATTGAAATTGGTGTCAACATTGTATTATGAAGGTCTACCCTTCCACTACCAAAAATATATGAAATAAGACACTTTTCCTTTGATTTCCCTATGCATATGCAAATATTTGATTGCCAAGGAAAGTGGTGGAAAGTTTCTCTTCCAAAGCACTACATTGTTGATGCTTCCATGGAGCTCTTGAGTCAAAACCTAGGCTCAATACTAGTGTTTTGGTTTTATCAAAGTATAGTTAGATTCTACATGAATCCTTGCTCAAATATTTTTTGATTATGAGGGAGCACATCCCT